>JARDWD010000248.1:0-257500 GCA_029034505.1 Ornithoptera priamus | reverse complement strand
ATCACAGAGATGTTCTAATCTTGAACATTATACGGGAATCACATAGAGATGTTCTAATCTTGAACATTATACGGGAATCACATGAGAGATCGCTTCTAATCTTGAACATTATACGGGAATCACATTGAGATGTTCTAATCTTAAACATTATACGGGAATCACAGAGATGTTCTAATCTTAAACATTATACGGGAATCACATTGAGATGTTCTAATCTTAAACATTATACGGGAATCACAGAGATGTTCTAATCTTGAACATTATACGGGAATCACAGAGATGTTCTAATCTTGAACATTATACGGGAATCACATTGAGATGTTCTAATCTTAAACATTATACGGGAATCACAGAGATGTTCTAATCTTGAACATTATACGGGAATCACAGAGATGTTCTAATCTTGAACATTATACGGGAATCACACAGAGACCTTGTAATCTTGAACATTATACGGGAATCACATAGAGACCTTCTAATCTTGAACATTATACGGGAATCACATAGAGACCTTCTAATCTTGAACATTATACGGGAATCACATAGAGATGTTCTAATCTTTAACATTATACGGGAATCACATAGAGATGTTCTAATCTTGAACATTATACGCGAATCACAGAGAGACCTTCTAATCTTGAACATTATACGGGAATCACATAGAGACCTTCTAATCTTGAACATTATACGGGAATCACAGAGAGACCTTCTAATCTTGAACATTATACGGGAATCATAGAGATGTTCTAATCTTGAACATTATACGGGAATCACAGAGAGACCTTCTAATCTTAAACATTATACGGGAATCACAGAGAGACCTTCTAATCTTAAACATTATACGGGAATCATAGAGACCTTCTAATCTTAAACATTATATAGGAAGTAGATAAATTGGGTATGGTGACCGTCTAAGTAGGTACCGCCGCAGTCAAACAGTAGTGTACATACATCACTGCTATCCGGCTCGTAGGACTATGTAGTTAGTGAAATTATTGCGGTAACGAGACGTAACATCTTGTCTCCGGGTGACGAGCATATTGTGGTCGCAGTGTATAGCATCTTAACTAGCGCTACATTATTTTTTATGTGGTCGACTTAGCATAACGTTATGGTCCTATTTTGTCATTTAGTCGAAAAAAAAAAAACTTCCCGACATTAGTTGATAAAAGATAATATGTAACGTAACAGCCTCGCACGGGGTATTCAACACTGATATTCATAATGGCGATGTGATCTGGCCTCTGTTGTAGTGTATATCATCCTAACTAGTATTAGGGTTATGGGCTGGCGTCATAAAATCACTTCAAAACATGTGAACGCATAGTAAGGTGTACCTATCACTTAGAAATATGTGAACGTAACACCTCATCATCAGCCGATACACGTCCACTGCTGGCTGCCTCCCCCAAAGATCTCCACATCGATCGGTGCCGCGTTGCCCGCATCCAGTGGGTTCCCACGACTCTCACCAGATCGTCGGTCCACCTTGTGGGGGCGTCCCAATATTACATCTACTACTGCCTCTTAGTCTAGCAATTTTTTAGGCTATGTAGGTGACCTTAGTTCTTCTGCGGATCTCCACGTTTCTGTTTCAATCGCTCAGAGAAACTTCGAGGAGTCCTCTCCATTGCCCTTTGGGTGATTGAGCCTGTTTCTAAGGCCGACAGTAAAGGGCCACGTTTTGATTCCGTATGTCAACACTGGCACCACGCAAGAGTTGAAGACCTTTGTCTTTAGACGCTGCGGTCTGAGACGAAAAGATGCTGCGTAGCATCCCCAACGCATCCCACCTGAGTTGGACTCGTGGATTGACCTCTTTCTGGAAATTGGTCTCAACTAACTGGACCGTTTGTCCCAGGTAAACGTAACACCTAAATTCAGATAAAATCATCACTTAAAATCATGTGAACGTATCCCTTAAAACCAGGTGAAGGTATCACTTTCCCCGTGGCTTGGTGTATAATAAAAGTGATACATATAGCTCTAATTTTGTTGGCGATTGATGGAACGGTGATGTCCCTGGAATTGGCGTGGTCGTGGCCACCGTAAGCTCCGCCCCCTTCAAAATGGCCGCTGACCTCACTCCGACGTATATAAAGGTCGCGCGCCCGTGCTGCAGCCAGTCGACAGCACGAGCCCGTCGCCGACCAACACAAGCACCGAAATGGTGAGTCGTGCGGTGATGGTGTTGCCCGATACTTTAACTATTTATCATTAACGCCGACGTTCGGATATATACAGTACCGCTGCTAATTCCGTTAACTAATTATATTACCTACAGTGGATTTTATTTATTTTATTCATCCTGATGGTAAGTGATGCAGTCCATAACAATGTAGTTCCGGTTAGGATGATATACACTGCGACCGAATCGTGCTCGTCGCACTGAGGCAATATATATGGGAGCTGAAGTAAATTGTCTAAGTGGTTCATCATAAACACACTTTTTTTTAAATTTAAAGCAAAGACAAAGGTAGTTAAGATATTTATACCATTTTGTAGGCATTGCTCGGAGATATATTTTAATTTTCGTCACTATCATATTAGAAAATTCACACTACCGCTTGCTGGTAGCTAGTGGTACCTATCTATGATGGTCACCAACAGGAGAAACGTACCACCGGTAATGGTGGTGGCCGGTCTGTTGCTAGTCTAGATACCACCGCAGTGTAAAACATCGGTGCGCGTACATTACCGTTATCCGGCTCGAAGGGCCGCTTAATGATCTTTGTTCACTTTACACGGAGTAGCGCATACCTGACGGTACTGTCACCACAGTCGGGATGGTACATGACACACGACACGTGACCATGACACCTCTCACTCGGGCCCGCCGACGCGCCGGCTTTGCGCAACGGCGCCTCTCGCCGACCCATCCGTTATTTGTTTATTATGTCACTTAATACATTACTTACCTTTCTACGTCTACTGTTAATTGTGTTGTATGGGGAGAGGGAGAGAGAGAGACGGCTATATGTGTGTTTACAACGCGTGGGAGTGAGACGGAACGCATTGTCTGTATAGTATCCCTACTGCGTCCACCCTTTACACCGCCGCACAAAAACCACGCGGTCTAGCCTCTATACTGCAACTCTCTCTCTCTTACTCTATATATACTAAGAGAGAGAAAGATAGACAGTATAGCGCATAAGTCACTTTACTCATCTCTCTCTCATTACAATTTGTATCGATCAAACGTTTGTCAATCAATCAAACCCTCTCTCGCTCTTATGTGTTATTCCCCTCTCTGTGCGGTTATTACCCTATGACTTATAGACTTGTAAAAGTTAGGGGTGTGCTTTACTTAAATTTCAAATATTTTTTTATACTAACAAATTTCCTTTTTCGCGATCCCTAATATATTTATATATTTTCACATAGTGGAATACATAAGTTAACATTGTATACTGTTTCACTAGTTTCGGATTTATTGGACTTTGAACTTTCTTAATACGGAGCAAAATTAACTACAAAGTGTGGAGTGGGAGTTTCTATGTGATCATAACTACATAATATATCTCAAGTAATATTGTAAGTTAGATAAGTAATAGTCGTATATCGTTAAACAAATTCCCAGCAGAAACTCCTACTCGTAGCGCTGCTGGTGGCGTACGCCGCGGCCGACGTGTCGCACATAGTGCCGAGGAGCTCGGACGCCGACGCCAAGATCCTCAAGCAGGAGCAGGACGTCGGCCTGGAGGGACAGTACCAGTGGGCCATCGAGACCGAGAACGGCATCTCCGCGCACGAGCACGGCGCACTGAACAACCCCCAAGCCGTGAGTAGCACACACAATAACTATACACAACAACTCGGTGGGACATGCGAAAAATTTAAATAGTCCTTCGACCCGGATAACAGTACTTTACGACTGATGTAACAAGCTCTGCGATAATACCTACTTGGGAGGAGGGTAGGTTGGAGAAGTCTACCCAAAGATTTGGATGCAATGAAGGAGTGGTGAAGGTCAAAATATTACATCGAACATTTTAAAGATTTATTGCACCGGATACAATAGACCTGTTATTTAATCCCGGTAAAAATATACTGTTACCGTTAAACATGGTAAATATTAGAGATACACTTTTCCTTATAGAAGAAAAAAACAAATTTCCCAACATACCCTCCATATTAAAAATTGAATCCAAAGATATCTAAGATTTCTTAAATATCTCACTTCTTGTATCTTTAATATCTAATTCAAGTTGGAGAGTACTTTGCCAACAGATTTAGAGGAATCTGTAGAAATGAAATATTTTGGACTCCATTGTTGCTTTTGCAGGAAAACCCCTCGCAAGTAGCACAAGGCGAGGCGCAATGGACAGCACCTAACGGCGAGGTCGTTCAGCTCCAATACGTTGCCGACGAGAACGGATTCCAGCCTCAGGTAAATAAATGTGTTACTAATCGGATACAGGTCAACGGTTAATCACTACATCACTTATTAAATAGTGATGAAATTCAACAAACTAGTAACGATCTGTTCAATCAGTTCCTCAACACATCCTGCCTCAAGGAGGCAGAGGAAATTTATTACTTTTTTAAATCAAAACCAAACTCCTAGACATCCTCTAAATTGAAGCAATAACGATCATTTTCTTTCAGGGCTCTCATCTGCCAACCCCACCACCGATCCCTGATCAAATCCTCAAGGCTTTGGAGTACATCAGGTCGCACCCCCCACCACCAGAGCAGAACTAAGATGTTTCGAAGACGCAAAACATACAAACTACAATCTGACGTATCAAACTTAAATAATCGATATTAAGTTAAATGGGACTTCGATTTATTGAAGCATCTAAGTTATGTTTGAAACAATCCAAGTACATTAAGTTACAAGTATCGATTGTTGTACTTGATAGATAGAGTGCTAGTTATTTTGTTTTAACATTTAAGAATACTCAAGTTTATTTCTGTTAAGACCTCTGTGATAGGACATACTTAATATATTAAGTTATTTCTTTACTTTTGTTTCAAATTTAAATAAAAAAAATACCTAAACTCGTGTTTATAACGAAAATACGTAAACAATATTTTTTAATATAAACATTGGGACATAGAGCCGAGCCTTGTGGCACTCCCTATTGAAGCTAAACACTTATGTGCCCTTTACATAATTTAGAAAGTTTATTATAGTTTAATATGTATATTTAGATGATTTAATATTAATTAGAAACGATAGATAATATTTGTAATAATTTTTTTTTAATTTTCGATGTATCAACGCTATAGAAAGTTTTCGCAAGATCCAGTGGCCGCAGTGTGTGTATAATGTTAAGGTAAAACTATCTTACAGTAAGGAATTGATTAATTTGTATAAAACGTGAAAATCTCCTCCCAAGTGCCATTCCGGTGGAACGACCAGTCCAGCATGACAATATGTAAATAATATATAACATATACGTTTTGATAAAACGCAACGCTTTTCATTTCAGTTTGTTTCGTCAGATGTAATGAACTGGTACCTCCATTGCTGGAGACCATCCGAAGAGGTGTCACAGCAATGTCTACTTCTTCCGCCAAACTATTGTGCGGCGGTGTGCCATTAACCAACATCATCATCATCAGCCGGCAGAAGTGCACTGCTGAACATAGCCCCCCCCCCCCAAAGATCTCCACGCGTTGCTCTCATCTAGAAAGTGGTCCATCATCTACCAGCAATGATTAAATCTAAGGGAACGTATCTGACAAGTTTCTATGAATAAAATCCACCTACCTTGGTCTCGCAGCACGGTCACAGCCTCCAGCACCCGCTTCGTGTAAATGCACGGCTCGTAATTGTCCATCTCCTGCGTCACCACCGAGCACACCCTGCACATAAAGCGAGTGATTATCATCACCATAGTCAAAGGATAGATGTCCACTGCTGGACATAAGCCAGCCCCAAAGATCGCCACGTCGATGGGTACCGCGTTGCTCGCATCCAGTGGGTTTCCGCGATTCTCATCAGGTGACTCTGATGTCTTCCTGTAACTGCTTTTAACAGATCTCATAGACTTGAAGGCACCAGGTGCTACCAGCTGGCTTCTACATTTAAACCTTTACTGGAGAGGCAGTAAGAAGAGACGATTTGTAGAAGCGATATAGACGGTTACCTGGCAGCTCTGCCGCGTATGGCTCCAGCGGTCCGCTCCAAGGAGTCGGGGTCGCCTTCCTGCAGCGCCACGACGCACTTGTTTACGTCCTCCAGGATGTGGTTCTCTACGAGGTGTTCAAAGGAAAAATCTAATGATACACGGTATATATACACTACTAATATGATTTTTTTATTATTCCAGTAAGCAACGAGACGAGCGGTACGTTCACCTAGTAATAAGTGATAACACGTAACAACGCGGCGCTACACTGCATTCACAGTGCTCGTCGCCTTGAGACACAGTATGTTAACTGTCGTTACCGAAGCTAATTACTCCAGCTACAGCGTCCTTCAATCCGGACAACGGTTCGTCGGCTGCTACAGGCGCTGCATAGGTATCTACCTGGATAGTCTACCCCAGCAGTAATTGTAGAGCTGCACACACATTCAGCTGTGGCAACTAGAATAATGTACACGAGTGTAGTGTGGTGTGGTGTGGTGGTGCGCTCACCGCTGACCGCCAGGAAGTCGTCGATGGTGGTGACGTCGTCCACCGCGAGGGTGAGCAGGCGCACCGCCGCGTCCCACGCTGCCGCGAACGCTGCGCCGTTGTCCTGCGCGACGCGCGACCGGCACCGCGCGGCCAGCACCCGCGCCGCGTTGATCACCTGCGCGTACGCACTAGCAGCTACACTTTGACTGATACATCATATATTTAGTTTTTTTTTTTAATTGAGCACCCCATACTCCACTCCCGGGACCGATCCATGTGGAGATCTTCAGACGAGGCCTACATCCAGCAGTGGACGTCTGTTGGCTGATGATGACGATAAAGCGATGCTCCTGCTCTATAGAGGTTGCGAAGCTGAAGTTACGTTCTAGAGCTTCACATCATCTACGTCGCATTAGGAACATGCTCACGCTATCCGACTCGAAGGACCATGCATTACAAACTGAAATATACAGTTTGTTTGTTTCTAGGAAGCGATGAGATAATAGATGCAGTCTACATCAACCAAACTAGCGCCACGTTGTTATGGGCGGCCATGTCACTTAATATCAAGTGAAAGTCACGTTTGTGTACTTTCATTGCGTAAGCATGTCAAACAAATGAATCAACTTTGTAACAACACCACCATCCCACCTGTGGGCACAGCGCCTCGATCTGCGCGGCGGCGTGGCGCACCATCTTCACACCATCCTCGTTGTTTGACATGGAGCACACCAGGTTGGCGACCTGGAACAATTGATATGGTATACAGTTCGCGGCGCTGTGGGTATATACTAAAATAAATATTATATAATGCATTCAATAGATGTCGCCACTGGTAGTTTAAATCGCGCTATTGTTTCCCGACAAAATTTTCAAGCGGTCAAGTGTTGCCAGTTTATTACAATCGCACCGTTCTTTTTCTCTCGTGTGAACAAAATATCCATGGTCCTCGAATGGCGACTGAGTAGCAGAAGACGTAGTGTTGACAGCGACTCCCTCCCCCTCCACCAGGTGGTCCGACGATCTGGTGAAGGTTGTAGCGGCTGTATGCGGGCAGCGGAGGATAAATCGGTGATCTTTAGGTGAGGCCTATGTCCAGCAGTGGAAGTCTCCCGGATAATGATGATGATGACAGTAAAATTTTATCGTTTTGTGTTGTCATCACCTCGACCAGTTTGTTGGCGTGCTCGGTGAACATGATCGCGTACTCCTCCACCTCCTTCTCGTTGCCGTTGCGCGCCGCCTCCATCAGCACCAGCAGGGGCACGTTGGTCTCGAGGAAGCTGTGACGTTGTACAAGGCATTTGATATTGTTGCATGAGAGATTACCACTTTCCCTCTCCATCTTCTCTTCGAAGAGAAGACATAGAGACATAGACAAGAGTTTGGAATTCAATCTTCCATTTTAAGAAATTATATAACGGTGGGTTGACGACGATCGATGTGAAGATCTTTGGGAGGAGGCCTATGTCCAACAGTGGACCTCTGTCCGCTGATGATGATGGTGGGTATGACAATAAAAAAGGCTAACCCACTGCTTTAAGAGTTATAGAGAATATAACTAAATAAAAAAAATTTATAACAAAATAAAATAAAAACAAAAAGCTATCAACATAGGATCACTCGATATCAAGTGACAACATTAAAAAATTATTTCAGACAATGTGATGAAGCAAATTGCTGTTCATTTCTAATTCGAGCGTGTGTGTGAATAGAAGAAAGTGTATATAAGATCCGGCTCGAGGGACCGTAGGTAGTTGTGCTTGCTCACCTGTCGGACACGTGGTCGACGACCGCCTTGCGCAGCTGCCTGCGCAGGTCGCGCGTCTTGCGGCACATATGCTCTATCGCACGCTCCAGCCCCTCCGTCTGCTCAGCCTTGCCCGCCTGCCGGGTGACAGTGGGGTGGTACGGGATGAGTAAGGACATCGGCCAATTAGTAAGAATATATACACTGCATTGCATTGTGCTGATAGCTAAACAACTACTGGTGGTAGTGTCTCTGTTGCCGGAGACCGTCTAGGTACCACCGCAGCGCTGTAATCCGGTTTGAAGGACGCTGTAGCTAGTAAAAATACGGGATTAAAGACACAACATCTTATATGTAAAAAACCATATGGCGCATGCGTCGTGACATCTTACCTATCAGCAAGTTGTTATGGACAGGCGTATCACTTACAATCAGGTGAACGTCCCGCAGGTCTCGTCGGTTGGCAGAAAAAAAAAGTGATCCATAAGTGTTAAGAGATTTTCAGATATGAACACCTTTCATCATCAGCCAATAACGTCAATTGCTGGGCATAGGCCTCCCCCAAAGATCTCCACATTGATCGGGTGGGGATTCATATAAAGGGATTTGGATCATTTCTCACCACGCTGGCTCAATACGGGTTGGTGGGAGTCAGAGCTTCATTTTTTGATTAACAGGATACACCGCGAGCAGGTGAAGTTGGTTTGGGTGTCGAGAGTTTTTTTTTGGGTGTAATTACGCAACGACACGAGCGGCACGTTGTTCACCTGATGGTAAGTGATACGCCCGCCCATAATAACATGGCGATAGTTAAGAGGTATAGACTGCACCACATTGCGCTCGTGGCCAGAGACATAAGATGTTAAGTTTCGTTACCCCAGTAATTACAATAGCTATAGCGCCCTTCAAACCGGATCACAATAATATTTGCACAATACTGTTTACTGTTTAGATGGTCTGTAGCAATAGAAACACTGGTGAGTTAGCAGGCTAGAGTTGTTGTGCGGGTCCCCCCTTCCGCCCCCTACACATCTTTATTATTTATTAACTTTGGAATGAAACCCGCGTCAGGATAGGGAAGTGGTCACCACCGGCCACCACCACTCGTCACCGTTCAAGGGGTTCATCTTGCACTCACGTTGCTCATGTACTCGTGCAGCAGCTCCTGCAGCGCCTGCCGCACAGCGTTGCACTCCGCGACGATGCGCTCGCGTCGCTCGTCCCTGCGCATGCGCACAACAGACAAAAACATTATTCCTACCATCGCTGAATCCTACTCTTTTTATCTCTAGATAGGATTGTGGTCAAGCACCGGAGTATATTATGTTAAATAGCGAGACTTTCACACAATATTAAGTGATACGCTCGTGCATAACAACGCGGCGCTAGTCAGGATGATATACACTGCACCACGTTGTGCTCGTCGCCTTAAGACGTAGGATGTTAAGTCTCAATACCTCAGTCATTGTTTTACCTACAGCGCCCTTCAAACCGGATCACTGCAATGTCCGCACAGTGCTGTGTGTCGGCTGGCAATCGATGGTACCTAGATGGTCTGTAGCAATAGAGACATACTACTAGTAAATATAAAGTAAACAGCCGGCTTCATGTTCCCACTGTAGGGCCTAATCCCATACAGTCGCACGCCATATGCGGTTGTATCTGTTGAACGTTCCAACACGTGGAACGGAACGTAGCTGTGTGAGAGAGACGGCGTACCTTGTGCACGAGCTGTCCGCCATCAGCGCGGCGCCGGATATGATCGACTCCAGCCGCTCCTCCAGCGAGGGTCTGGTGCGCAGCTCGGAGTACGCGAGTGGCTCCATCACCATGCGCTCCTGGAAGAACATTTGATGCATCATTTTATATATCCACTTGATGGTAATTAGTGACGTGAAGGAGTGCACCAGCTTCATGAATTATACAATGTAATGACCTTCAACAGAAGTGGAAGCGGAGGATGAAGAGGAGAAGGAGCAGAAATAGTAGGAAAACTGGTATGAACAGAAGGATATGGGAAGAAGAGAAGGTAAGACGGGGAATAGGAAGAATGGGTGGAGAAGAAAAAGAAGTATGAGGTGGTGCAGTGGCAGCAAACCTTTCTATTGAACTCACGTCAAAATCGTCGAGCGCCTGAGCCAGTTCTCCTGGACCCTCGATTGGTTGACGGTTGTTACCTGTAACGAGACTCCAATTTATACAACCGGCGAAAGTCACTTCATCATCATCAGACGATAGACGTCCACTGCTGGACGTAGACCTCCTCCAATGATTTTCACTTCAGGTAGGAATTCATATGGAGAATTTGGGCCATTCCCCATCACACTGACCCAATGTGGGTCGGTGGAAGCCAGAGCCTCGCTCGTTGATCAGCAGACTGCACCACGAGCTGGTGAGGTAGGCTTGGCTCCCGTGAACTGTTACGCAGGAACCCTTACACCCAAGTCGCTTACAAATTGAAATTTGTTAAAACACTTTAGTACCCCGACTCGACATGTTATGTATCAATGCAGTGTAGTGTGTGTGCATCCTAACTGGCCGCCATTTTGTTTTTCAAAGGAAGGGTGAGATGAACAGGATATTGAACTGATGGCTGATGCCAGCCCATAATATACACTGCACAAAATTAACTAGCTGCAACAGTAGTCCAGTAATTTGGGCTGCTGCAGCACCCTTCGATCCGGATCACAGGTGCGAGCGGGCTCACCGGGTGGTGGCAACGGGCGCCCCTGCGCGACCGCCGAGATGGTGTCCACGGCGGAGCACACCGCGCGCAGCACGAAGTCCCGGTTCGCCTTCGCGGCGGCCAGCTCCGGGTGGCGGACGTACACCTGGTGGTGAACAGTGGCAGCGTTAATAACATGAGAGGAAACCTATTCAGTGGGACCACATACATGGCCCATGCCCAGCAGTGGACGTCAGTCGGCTGATGATGGTCGGATCCTTTAGTCCAGCAGTTCATCACTTATTGGTTCTGACTGATTTTGAGCACCATATGCTAATATTCCTGGATTTGAGTCAAAAGGAAAACCTACCTTGGATGCGGTCAGGAGCATGGTGGAGTGCTTCTTCAGCACAGCGCGGGCGGCGGCGAGCTCGTCCTTCATGCGGGGCTCCTTCAGTTCGCGCTGCCGGCGGGCGGCCTGCGCGGCCAGCTCGTTGGCGGAGCGACCGAACTGGCGCGCGGATTCCACCAGCTCCGACTGCGAGGAGGCCGACTTCAGCTTGTCCAGGTCCGTCTCCACCTGCCGACACATTACAGATCACCTCGCAATTTCAATAACAGACCATAATCGAAGACTAGATTGGAACTCCAATAAGGATGTTCCCTCCACACAACTCTTCACCACCAGGTAAAGGTGATGCAACGAGTGAGACCTACACTCGATAGTAAGTGATAGAGACTGTCATCATTGCTATATGGACTCGTTTTACTCTCTGTTGCTGGAGACTGTCTACATACTACAGCCGAGACAAGCACTAGTACAAACATTACTATGATCCGGTTCAAAGGACCTTGTAGCTAAAAAAATTACAGCGATCTCACTTAACCATCTCATGTCTACTCAGCCGCAATGTGATGTTGTGTTGATCATCCTAACTAGCACCACGTTGTCAATGGGATATCACTTAAAATCAAGTGAATGAGCCTGTCTCGTGACTTCATTGGATAAAATCCATTTTGTGCTGGTCGCTTTGAGGCGTAAGCTGTTAAGCACCATTAGCGCAGTAGGTCGGTCCTCCGAACCGGATAACATGCGCCGCCACCTGTACGCTCTATAGTGCAGTTAGCCGCAGTGTGTGCGCGCGTACGCACCGCCCTGAGCTTCGCCAGCAGCAGGTGCACGTCCACCATGTCCGCGAGGATCAGCAGCCGCGTGACCGCCGAGAGCAGCGCCCGCGCCGCGCGCACCATCGCGCCGCGCACCGCCGACGCGCACGGCTCCTCGGAGAACTCGCGCGCGGCCAGCGACATGCCCGCCCCTGCCGGCGACACGCGCGACACGCGATCAGCGACTCACTCACAATCGAGTGCACCTCCCCCGCCCACTTCACCACATACATATTACATTAAAGAAAAATCATCGCGTTTGAATGTACTGTTGTCTTTTAAACCAATTGACTGTCGAGACGAGTGACACGGTCACTCGATTATGAGTGCTAAGTCTGGAACATAACGTGGCGCTAATTAAGATTATATTTACTGCACCACTTTGTGCTCGTCGGCGTCATTCTAACTAGCGTCACGTTATTATGTTCAGACTTATCACTCAGAATCAAGTGGCCGTTGTGCCCTTTTTATCATATACATATTATACTTTTGAAAAATGATCTCGTTGGACTTAAGTATATTTATTTATCCAATTAAAAGACGAGAAGACCGATACGGTCACTCAATTATGAGTGATACATCTAACCATAACGTGGCGTTAGTTAGGATGATATATACTGCACCGCATTGTGTTCGTCGGCGTCATCCTAACTAGCGCCATGTTATGTGCAGGCGTAACACTCACAATCGGGTGAACGTATCGCTCGTCTCGATGCTTCGTAGAATAAATTCTAATGTGTGTCATGTCTCAGCGATCACAATGTGATGAAGTGCATGTTATCCTTAGTGGCGTCGCTGCTGTAATTCAATGGTATCACTCACAATCGAGTGACCGTACCGATCGTGTCGCGCTTTTGCATCCGACCGTTATCCGCCTCGAAGAATCACGTGACTAATGAAATTGGTGTACAACAATCAGGCGCATCACTCAAAATCAAGTGATGTTGATCTCGATGATTGCCTATTACTGGACATGCGACTCACCGGCCTTCCTCACTTCCTCGACGGCGCCCAGCATCTCCTGCGTTATCTCCGGGTTCTCGTACGCGATGGTCTGCCCGCGCTCGATGAAGATCTCGGTGGCGCGCTCCACGGTCGCCACCAGCGCGCTGGCGCGCTTCGACTTCCCAGCTGGAATGGAGTGCAGCAGATATATATATATATATTTATATATATATATATATGCACCAGCTTTCAAATATAAAACAAAATGGCGCTAGTGATGATGTACGTAACGTTAAGTCCAATTACTGGCTAAAAGGTCCTTGGTGCCGGATAACAGTGATGTTCACCGCCGCGGCGGTGCAGGCCCCGGCCGCGTGTAAACTACTTCGAATAAACTTACGCCTCTTCTTCTTAGCGGTCTTGTCCTTGCTGTTGACCAGGGTGGTGACCTGCAGCACCAGCGGCTCGAGGGTCCGCTCCACAGACGTGGTGCGGATCTCCAGGTTCTTCGGGTCCCACTTCAGCGTGAGCTGGCCCGTGGTGCCGTACGGATCAGTCAGTGTCGCCATTCCTGTATGCAGTATGACTATTTAAATACAAATTTATTAGAATAAAAGAGAAAGGAATAGAGAAAGAGAAAGAAAGAGGGAAAGAGAGATAGAGAAAAAGAAAGAAAGGAAGAGTAATAGAAAGGAGAGAGACAGAAATAAAGGAAAAAAGAAAAAGAAAATAAGGCAGAAAGAGAGAGAAAAAGAATAAAGAGAGACATAGGAAGGAAAAGAGCGAGAAAGAGAAAGGAAAAGAGAGATACTAAGGAGGAAAGAGAGAAATGTATAGGTTTTAGGTGTCTATTGGTAAAGATCATCGTGGTACCAGCCCAAAACCTACAGCCTTCGGGCAGTCTCCACCAGACTACCTTTTCTCCTTGTTTGTCTAGAAGGAAATCTATATTACCAGAGATTGTCTAGGTCTACCTGACACACAGTAATGTGTTCCGGTTTGAAGGGTGTTACAGCTACTGTAATTACTAGGGTAATGAGACTTAATAGGTCTCAGAGAAAGAGCACAATATGGTGCAGTGCATACCTACCTCATTAAAGACACAATGTTATGGACAGCAGCATCACTTGCCATCAGGTGAATGACCCCCTCATCTCCTCGCTTAATAGAATAAAAAAAAAAAAACCAGACAAGTCCTGGTCGGTTTGAAATACAAAGATGTGCTAAGCATCATGTTTCATCCCTCTTCCAGTCGCTACAGTGAAGTCTTTTAGCAGTCGAGCATAAAGCAGTGTAGTTGAATGCTCTGCCTCATGACAACTGAGCCTTTCCTCCTTAGATATCTTTAAGAGTCGAGGACTACTGCCTTCGTCTCCGCTTGCATGTTATAATGTATCTACTATATATTTATATATAAATATATATTCTTGTGTATCATCCAGGTCGATCCCGAAGGATAAAATTCCTGGACAGTGCGCACCTGGTAGACAAGGCAAGAAATGCTTTGACCACATAAAGAAATAGACCAGTTTTAAATACTATCAGTTATAAAGAATAGCTGAGGATGGAATTGGCTTTTATCAGTCCAAGGGCCAAGACAAGAGGGCATCTAATTATGATGATGATTGTCCACTTGCAAATGTTACATCCTTTGCCAGGGTTTACTGGAAGAGAGTTACTTTTAAGGTTGAGCTTTACTATGATAATTTTTTTTAATTCAATAAAGCAATGAGACAACCTGGATGTCCACCAGTTGGTAAATGATGTGCCGATCCATGGCATCATAGCTCTAACAAAAATTATATATGCTACATAAAAACATTAGAATAAATGGTTACAGTTGCTGGTGACTATCTTGACCAGCATCTTCACCCGCTAGAGCAGAAGTAAATGAAATGAATCATCCACTGCTGGACATAGACCTCCGCCAAAAATCTTCACATCGATTGGCCCTGTGTTGCAATCACCATAACCTCCAGAACCACCGGATACTAGGAGCTGTTATTTGTAGGGGATTATATAGGGGGCATTTGGAGCATTCCCCACCTTGCTAGCTCAATGCGGATCAGTGGTAGCTAGAGCCTTGTTTATTGATTAACAAGGTGCACTACAAGCACGTGAGGTGGGCTTGGATCCCATGAGTTTCTGTGTGGGTTTAGATTGTGATGGTGTCATTTTTATATTTAATATATGTAAGCTTAAAGCTGAGGGCTTTAAGCTGGTAAGCTTAAAACCTGGACACTAAAAGCGAGAGTGAGATCGAGGATTGACGCATTCGAAATGTGGTGCTGGCGCATAATACTGAGGATATCCTGGACGGAACGTCGCACAAACGAGACAATCCTCAAACAGTTGAACATAACAACACGTCTCTCAACAATCTGTAGACAGAGAGCCCTCAAATTCTTCGGACACACGATCAGGCGAGACACAGACAGTCTGGAAAGACTGATTATTACTGGTTGTGTGGAAGGAAAGAGAGCGAGAGGGTGGTATCCTACAAGATGGACACGCACAACTCAGGATGCTATGGGAGCTACCCTACAATCATCCATCCAAATGGCGCAAGACAGAAATGTCTGGAAAGATATGGTGGCCAGGGCAACACACCATAGTCAAGTCCCTCAGTCATGAGGTTACGACAAAGAAGAAGAAAGCCAAGGGAATTGGCAGGGGCCGCTTTCATTAGTTATATAATAAATATCAAACAGTGAACTGTTATTACTTTTACCGATAGTGTTATTACCCGTATGAAAGAGATAAAGAGATAATGTTGCGAGAAGTTCGGAACAAACTTCCCACATTTCTATTCATTTGTTTATTCTGTTTAATATCCCCCGCAAACACATATTTCAGTATGATAGAGCTAAATAAATTCACATATAAACTAATACACACCTTTTAAATGTACTTTCCAACACAAAATTACTGAATAAATATTTAACTTCTGATCTAACAAATCTCTTCAAAATTAATTCATACTGTTAAATAAAATTTAGGACCTAAACTACATAATCATAATAAAGACATAAGTGAATACTAAACTGAACAATAATTCAATGAAAACACGTTAGAGACGGATAGCTCAGGGAATATGGTCATCATAAACAAATAACTATTGCAATAATTGTGAATTGATATTTTTAGTAACAATAGAGGTTAAACGAATGTTTACAATAGTGTTACACGTAACAATACAACTATACAATTGTACTCGGCAAGTGAAAGTATGACTCATGTATGTACTTATGTTGGAGACGACTTAACTTGGGAGGCGAGAATTTATATACTTCACTGATAAGCTAATAAAGATACGAACTTTGTTACTTTGAATTATCGTACGAGTAAAATATAACAATCTTTAACAATGCCGGTTAAATAAAAGATACACTATTTATAAAATCCTATTCAAATAAGCAATCTTAAATTAATAGAATTATGTATTGACAAGTAAATAACGAGTACTTTACCTCAGCTCACAAGTATTTCCTGTTGTTTACACAAAAACTAACACTTCAACGTTTGCTTAATTTATAATGATTTAGCTTATTTCACGATAAATAACACAAGGAAGCAAAGAAAACACACAAACCGTACAACTAATAAGGTGTGTCAAAATGGTACGATGTTGCCACAGCGCTGAAATAGAAGTTGCTTGTATTAAAAAAAATGTTGCTATATTAAAAAACGTTAGATTAAATTTATAAAATTGTCTTTTATTTATTTAAATACAGACAAATTAAATCCGTTCTAAATTTGTTAGTAAATAAAATTCAACTTAATTCGTACTTAGTTAGTACTTAGTGTCTAAAAAGGATTTAATGTCATTAAATTTTAACAAAACTAGTAACTTTTAAACATTCGTTACATTATAGAAAATTAATATAAATTTTTTGTATTAGAATGGATTTTGAAAAACAAAATATAGTTGGTTCAATAATGGTTATTTTTTTATATATGTTATTCTCCTTCTTTTTAAAGTGCCCTCCAACTAGTGAAGGTTGGCGATCAGGTTAGAACAGTCTTTCTGCCTCCGGTTCGACGAAACAATTCAGACGCTCCATATATGCCAGTCGATTCCCTGATATTCCTCAACCATGATTTGTATTATCACTATTTAAATATATTATATTTCGCTGAAGGACGTGATCCAGTACGAAGAGATTCCACGTAGAACTGAGGTTTTCAACGCAACTCTCAAAATCTGTAAGCTGAAGTGGCAGCGGCCATGTCTGCCGTGCCAATGAGGACCAGTGGGGGTGAAAAGTCTTGGAGAGTAAGCATCCTATATGCCCAGAACT
Source organism: Ornithoptera priamus (assembly GCA_029034505.1). Classification (NCBI taxonomy): domain Eukaryota; kingdom Metazoa; phylum Arthropoda; class Insecta; order Lepidoptera; family Papilionidae; genus Ornithoptera; species Ornithoptera priamus. The sequence goes on along the minus strand of JARDWD010000248.1, from coordinate 240,100 downwards.
GTAAGACGCTTTCCCTCGAAGTGGACCAACAACATCATGACAGCGGTCGGAAGTGAGTGGAGCGACAAGCTGGAGACTATATCTGGTGGAATTCATTGAACCAGGCTTACATCCAGCAGTGGTTTGAAGGCTGATGATGATGAATCTATTATATAACACTTACGATGCTCTTTACAATAAATGCTCTTTGGATCTTGAACTAAAAGAGGCTTGAGTTAAGCGATGTTTAAATAGATCGCATATGTACATTACTGTGTTACGGTTTGAAGGGTGCTGTAGTTAATAAAGTTACTGGGGAAACGAGACTCGATATCTTATGTCTCATGACGAGCGCAACGTGGTGCTATGTATAGCATCCTAACTAGCGCCACGTCATGGGCGGTCGTGTCACTTACCATCAGGTGAACGTCGAGCTCATCTCGGCACTTAATTGAAAAAAAAAATTGCTAAAATGAAGGGCATTTTATTTGTGTGTTGATAACCTCAAAAAGGTATCGATACTATCAAGTGTTACTATGATCCGGTTTGAAGGACCAGTAGCTACCACCGGTGGTACGTCTCTGCCGGAGACCGTCTATATACCAACGCAGCGTCTATTGCAGCCGATGTACAGTAATATGCAAACATAACTAGGAGAATGCAAAAATATATATTTATTTGCATAATAATGTGAGAACGTTCGCAGAAGAGGCTGTAATTGCAGATTAAACACGCGGAGTGAAGTCAAACAACGCGGCACGACAAGATGGCGGAGCGCGCGCAGCCGCACGCCGCCGTCCGGGAATGACATGCGCAGTGCGTGCGGCGCGGCGCGGCGCGCGTTCGCACCGCACACCTGATTAATATAATTTAATTTCTTAATATATAAATATACCGTTGCTACAGACCAACAGTACTGTGCTGACATTGCTGTGATCCGGTTCGAAGGACCAAGATCTATCACTGGAAGTAGTGTCCGTGCTGCCGCAGACCGTATTGGTATCACCGCAGTGTCTATTACAACCGAGACACAGTACTGTGCGGACATTACTGTGATCCGGCTTGAAGGACGTTATAGCTACTTTAATTACTGGAGAAACGACACTAAACATCTTGTTATAGGCGATAAGCGTATTGTGGTGCAGAGTATAACATCCTAACTAACGCCTTGTTGTGGCCGACCTATCACTCAACATCAGGTGAACGTCTCACTCATCTCGTAGATTAATTGAATTAAAAAAAATGTATACTCATGCGATAAATTACATACAATTTTTTTTTTCAGAAGTTAAATAAATATATATATAGCTGGCAGAACGATGAGTACTTCTGTCCTTATTTTTATAACTATTAGTGCCGGTATGTGACACAGATGGCGCTGGAGTAACGACGCGTGCGTCTCCTCATCAGCCGCATCTGAGCGACGTGCGCGACACAGCAGCGGGATCCATAATAATCCAATACGATAAATATATAAAATGTTTATTGTCATTGGACTTTTAGAAATCCGTGTGCTGTGAATTACTTAACGCTACTTCCGGAATCTGTGTGTATATATATAAAATATATATTAAAAGAATGGGTTTGTTTCTTCACCCATCACGTGAAATTTAGTGAACGTGATCTGTATATGGTTACAGGATATTTAGTTTTGAACTTCACACATCCTTTGTATGTTCTATTTCTAATTGACTTTTGTAGACATTTCCATTTGTATTGTTTACGCGGTTGCTATGGCAACGGTTGGTATAGAAAGTCGCTCGCGCTCAAATTCTATACTACGACTAGCAAAGCGGGAACAGCTGGTGCATATATACAAAAAGCGATGCTGTTGGTGTGCTGAAAGTTGAAATGGCTCTCATGGAATCTGCGGCTCTGTGAAAACATTACTATGTTTCAGTTTGAAGGACGCTGTAGTTAGTCTAAATAGTGGGATGACGAGACTCAACATCCAATGTCTCACGCGACAAACGCAATGTAATGTATTTGCACTGGCATAACATTTTAACTAGCGCCACATTATGGCCGAAAGTGTCACTTAGTATCAAGTGAACGTCCCGCTCCTCTCATCGCTTAATGGAATAAAAACAAAAAAATTATATGCCGTAAATTTGAAACAAAAATTGTTTATATTTTATCAATAAACTAAATTCCCAATGTTTTATTTAATAAAAACGCCCTCTATCGGAGGTTTTTAGTAATTTTTCGTGAAATAACGTTTAAAAGAAAATAATTACAATCTATTTAACAATTACAATATTAAAAATAAAAACATTTAATATTTATTTTATGAGTTATTTTAATTAAAAATTCTTCTACAATAAATTATATTGATTATTTCTTTATTTAAATCGTTCTACCCCCGTATGGTAACACTACATAACATTATCTTAACGCATTCATTTTAAATATAATGAATGCTTTAAGATTATTTAACAGTTCAATCATTATCAGCCGTTATTTATGCCTGCTGGATATAGGTCTTCCCCAATTTCTTCCACCAAATGCGACCCTCAGATTTACGCATCCACTTACCGACTGGTCTGACGATGTCGCCGGTCCATCTGGAGGGGTGCGTCGTACCAATCTGCGAGCTGTATGCGGCCTCTACTCCAAGACTTCTCCTCCATCAGCCGTCACTGACAAGACAGACGTAGCCGGCCCACTGCCACTTCAGCTTGCAGATTTTGAGGACTACATTGACAGCTTCAGTTCTTCTTCGAATCTCTTCATTCCTGATTTTGTTCCTTAGAGAAATGCCAAACACAGCTCTCTCCATCGCTCGCTGTGCCACTTTGAATCGGTGGGGCTAGCCCGAAGGTCAGTTGCCTTGTCTCCGTGCCGTAAAGGTGTTGAGGACGCCATGATTAAAAACTTTCGTCTTGAGACTTTGGGGTATTTGCGTGGTGAGGATGTGGCGGAGTTTCCCAAACGCTGCCGCTCTTCGCTGAAGTTACCACGACCAAGTTCTGACCCTGGCCGAGGCCGACGCATTTATTACTAAATGTAATTATTTGACTTTGTTTTTTCATTGTTCCTGTTATAAAACAGTTTTAGTTATTTTTAGGTTATACTAATTAAAATGTATGTATATGTATGACGTCATCGGACGTGTTGCCGACCCCGCCCCGCGCGTGCGCGCTCGCGCCGCCGGGGGCGTATTACGAGACCGTACGACAATATGTCGAACGATTTATTATTATTGTTTTCGTTATAAGAAATAATCGATTTCATTAATATTCATTTAAATTCATTTTAGCAACAATAAAATAAACACTTACGTACTAATTTAATTATACGATAGTTGGATACTAGGTAACCTGTTATGGTGGTAAGTCTCTGTGTTGCTTTTTTTATCGTTGTCCCTGGCTATGGTGGGTCAGGGCCTATTTATATACAGCTCACTTATCATTCTAATTGTTTCTTATCTCTATACATTTTTGGTTTCTCATACTCTTCTTTCATACTCCTTTCTTCTATCACACTTTACTTATCTGCCATACTTTTCATCTCCTTTCTTACTCCATCCCATTTCCTTCTTTCATACCTCCCGCAATTGAGTGAAGACAGTCGCCTCGTCATCTTCCTCCTGAAACAATCATCCCATTGCTGCTTGTCTCTTTCTTCTTCTCCGTCTTTTGGTTTCTTTAATTTTTTCTTTTATTTTACATTATTTATTTATTTATAATTTACATTATTATTTTTCTCATTATTCATTTATTTCTCTACAACTCTATTTTTCTTAATTTAATTAGTTAATTACTATTTCCTGTTCTATTCTTTGGTCTAGTTTTACAATTTTTTACTAATCTTACTAATTTATTCTTATTTCTTATTGATAGCGTCTGCTATCACTGTCTTGGAGAAGCTCGTGAAGGTTTGGCGACTTTCGTCCTCACTCATCAGGGAGGCAATGGCTTCCTTTGTGAGCTGTCTCCTCAGCTCCACTTCCAGTTCTATCCTCTGTCTCCCATACAAGGGACAGGAAGTGATGATGTGCACCACGGTCTGGTCCACCGCTGGGTCACAGAGGCACGCGGGACTCTCCTTGAGTTTGAACCTGTGGAGGTACTCGGAGAATCCCCCGTGCTCAGTGAACATTTGGACCAAGACTGAGTCGAGCTCCACCCGACGAAGGGAGCGATATGCCGACACGACGTCCGGGAACAAAATCCTCGTTGTTGAAGCCGTAGTACCTTCCACATACCTCCTGTTCCATTCGTCAAGCGTCTTCAGCCTGAGCTGACGCTTGACGAAGGAAACGGGGCAGTCCTCGTACGCCGATCTTCTTTCATCCTTCAGGGCCGCTACCTTGGCCAGCTGTCCGCCCTTTCGTTTCCCTCCATCCCCACGTACGCTTTCACCCGGTCTCTGTTGTTATCAGCTCTGTATTATCGGACTAGTAAGAACAGCACTAAGGTCCGCCCTGCCTGTCGTAGGAGCAGACTAAAGAGGTCTAGGAGTTTCACGGGCCATGAGGGTGGGGGCTACAAGCGAACCTGCGCGGGACAGCCTAGATGGGTTAGGCTCCTCCCTTAGTGCCGTGTCAAACAAAGAGGGGCACGGGTGCTTCTGCAAGACATCCCGGAGCCTCTCCAAATCCATTGATGAGGATCACCGAGGAGATTTTAGTGAGTAAGAATCTCACGTAACAGTCCGTCCAGATATACAACACTGCAGCGCCTATTGCAACTGACAATCACTACTGTGTTCCGGTTTGTAGGGCCCTGTAGCTTGTGAAACTATTGCAGTAACGAGGCTCAACATCTTATGCTTCAGGCAGCGAGCGCAACATGATGCTGTTTAGACCATCCTAACGAACGCCATGTTATGGACAGCCGTATCACTCACTATCAGGTGAACGTGCTTCCCGTTTCGTTGTACAAATAATAAATACTATTAGGATGCGTGTTGGAGTTTAATGAAGTAAATAATTTAGTTTTCTGTATATCCTCATCATCTGCTGGTCGCTAGCTGATTGGTCTCCTTCAGACACCTCGATCCATCGGTCCTGCGCTGTTCGTGACCTTCACCACGGTACAATAAAACTCAGTAAAGTATTTGTGATAATTATCTGAGTAATGACCTGGGATCTCCGTCCAGGTCCAATTCCAGACAATTGTATAGTTTGGATGGAGAGGTTTCTTTCCTCTTCACACCGCCTTCGTATCACAATTGACCCACATGATCGCTGTGTTACAACCGGCACACCAGACGACCGGTGTTGCATCACTTATTGTCACTCAACACTGCGTGATAGCGAGGTCAAGTGTGTGTCCGTCACACGAGGATGAAGCTCCTCTTTATCGGTACTGCAATGGCGTTACTTATCTTTAAATGGCCACAGAGGTTGTAAATAAAAAAACTGTTTTGTTACTTATAAAAAGAACAGTATGAGAGAGAGAGGGAAGAGAGAGAGAGAGGGAGAGATGCTTTATTACCGTCTTTCACTTTCCTTTGTCTGCAGCAATTCGTTAACAAAGTACGGTTTTTTGTTTACTTTTGTTTATATTCCTGTGACAACACCGCGCCGCCCGGACAGCGGGTCACTTGTTTAATAATCAAAATGGCCGCTGCTCATGTACCATCACTGCATACATCATCATCATCATCATCAGCCGGTATACATCCACTGCTGGACATGGCCCTCCCACATAGATCTCCACATCGATCGATCCCGCGTTGCTCGCGTCCAACAGCTTCCCGCGATTCTCACCAGATTACACACACATATATACACAGGTCTACGTCCAGCAGTGGACCTCTATCTGCTGATGGTGGTGATGATGTATATATACACCACATCCAGTAGTCGACGTCCAATGCTCGATATAGTGATGATGAAGTACTTGCCATCATACTTTGAAAGAACCTTTGTTTTCTCTGAGACGTCTTTCGATAGACTTTAGTGCCTGCCTTACACGATATACAGCGCCGCCTTACTCCTCCCTGAGATGTCCTTGGGGGCTACATTTCTGAATGAAAGATATTTTGAGGCTAGATTTCTAATTGAGATGTCCTTGGGGGCTGTATTTCTGACTGAAAGATATTTTGAGGCTAGATTTCTAATTGAGATGTCCTTGGGGGCTACATTTCTGACTGAAAGGTGTTTTGAGGCTAGATTTCTATATGATATGTTCTTTGGCGGTACATTTCTAATTAAGGGGGTATCTAAGGGGTGTTTTGAAACTAGATTCCTAATTGAGATGTGCTTGAGGGCTACATTTCTGACTGAAAGGTGTTTTGAGGCTAGATTTCTATATGATATGTTCTTTGGCGGTACATTTCTAATTAAGGGGGTATCTAAGGGGTATTTTGAAACTAGATTCCTAACTGAGATGTCCTTGGGGGCTACATTTCTGACTGAAAGGTGTTTTGAGGCTAGATTTCTATATGATATGTTCTTTGGCGGTACATTTCTAATTAAGGGGGTATCTAAGGGGTGTTTTGAAACTAGATTCCTAATTGAGATGTGCTTGAGGGCTACATTTCTGACTGAAAGGTGTTTTGAGGCTAGATTTCTATATGATATGTTCTTTGGCGGTACATTTCTAATTAAGGGGGTATCTAAGGGGTGTTTTGAAACTGGATTCCTAATTGAGATATCCTTGGAGGCCACATTTCTAACTGAAAGATGTTTTGAGGCTAGATTTCTCTATGGCTCTATATCAGATGTTCTTTGGCGGTACATTTCTAATTAAGGGGGTATCTAAGGGGTGTTTTGAAACTAGATTCCTAACTGAGATGTGCTTGAGGGCTACAGTTCTAACTGGAAAGTGTTTTAGGTTTAGTTTCGTAACTGAAATGTGTTAGGATGGCTGCATTCGTCCTGAGAGATGCTCGGAGGTCACATTGCTTCCTGGGAGGCGCTTGGGGGGGAGGCTGTAGCTCATTCTGGCGAGTATTTACATTTCCTTACTCACAGGGCTCGCTAAAGCAGGAACAACCGAAAACCGAAATAAACCCCGGTTTCCTCTGCAACGCACTTAACGTGACCATCGGTAAGTTTAAACTTGCATACGAATATCACAACCTCCCCTTACCCCCGCCGCCGGGGTAAGTTAACCCCCGGAAAAAAATAAGGTAGGATAGTTCGGGGAACAATAGAAATAACTAAAGATATTTATTCCGCATGAAATGAAAATCGCCGACAACAAAAACAGGTTGCTCGAGTGACGCGGCAGTGAGGGTCGGGAGAGGGCGGCGGGGTGGCACCGGGTGCCGGGTGCCGGGGGTGCGCCGCGGTACCTGGTTTTTTGCAACCACTACTTTTGTATTTCGCCCCTCGCGTACACTACCAGCCAGCTCTATCATCAAACACAATAATGATAATCAGCATTTAATGTTTGAATCACCACCAGTAACTTGTTGCTGCAGTCATCCTAGGTACCACCGCAGCGCCTACTGCAACCGACAATATCACTGTGCAAACATTACAGTGATCCGGTTTGAAGGACGCTGCAATTACTGAGGTAACGAGGCTCAACATCTCATGCTTTAAAGCGACAAGCACAAAGTGGTGCTGGTGTGTGATCATCGTAACTAGCGTCGCGGCGTTATTGGCGTATCACTTGAATTCGGGTGAACGTCCCGCTAGCCTCGTAGCTTTGTAAAAAAAAATGTAATTTTAATTATTTAATCTCCGATGTAAATCCTCGCTCCCATGCTAACCGCTTCGATCCGGACACCGTATATTGTGAAGTTTGATTAACTTTGAGAAAGCGCGTAACACTTGCGCACGGACGTTGTCACTTAAAGTCATGTGAAGGTCGAGTTTTAGTATGTAATAGAAAAATAAAAAGTAATATGTAAGGGTATAAAGGAATAGCCCCCCCCCCCCCACGTGTGACAATAAACGAATGTATGATTGCAGGACGCGGACCGGTTTGCGAACGGGCCGCGCCAACATGGCGGACGCGTTTGCCGCCAAAATCAGCTGTTGGCGGCGCCCCGCTTGGGTCGTGGGGCGGCGGTGGGGCGCGGTGGGGCGGCGGGCGGTGTATACTCACGCAAACTTGCACTTGCTGAAAGCTGAGACGGAACAAAAAACAATGTCTATTGTCAAACAAGCAAGGGGTTTGAATAGACCGCGGCAGTGGTCGGTGCGCGCCGTGACGTGCGGCGGCCGTTTTGGCGGGAATCAGCTGTGCGCCGCGAGCGCGCTGCACGCACCTCCGCACCACGAGACTGTTCTCGCAGACCAGAACGCCGTCCGCTGCACTAAGCGTTCCAGTGGTCGCTATACTAATCTCCGGCAACAGAGCCACCACCGGCAGTAATAGCCATTGACCCTTCAAACCGGATTCAGTAAATTTTATATTATTATACAACAGTAGTTTTATCATTCACTTATTGTGAATATCATTACAGTTGGTCCGGTGTGCCTGTAGCTGTTGCTGTTGCTGTTGGTACTCGCTAGCGATACGCGAGCGACGCCGCGCGCACTGCCCGCGTACAGTGGTGCGGGGGCGCGTCAGCCGGCGGATCAGCTGACCGGAGCGGTTTTTCACCACTCGGCCATTATTACGGCAGAACAGGTTCCCGCCTTTTATCGCGCCGCATTCCTTTATTTTTGGTGCTGTTTCTGGGAACGGGCGCTGCGGGGCGGGCGGGGGGGGGGGACGGTATCTTTGTTTTTTTTCTCAGATGCGACCTTTGAGGCTGCAGGTAGACCCGAGCGCACAATGGTTCGAAATCCACGGACCCGGACCCTCGGTGCCGGATGGCGCCTCCAATTGAGTGTCCGGCGATCGCCGCATGTCCACAGCCGGCACTGTGCGGACATTGCTGTGATCCGGTTTGAAGGACGCTGCAGCTATCACTGGTGGTAGTGTCTCTGTTGCCGCAGACCGTCTAGGCACCACCGCAGCGCCTATTGCAGCCGACACACAGTACTGTGGGAACATTGCTGTGATCCGGTTTGAAGGACCTGTAGCTATCACTGGTGGTAGTGTCTCTGTTGCCGGAGACCGTCTAGGTACCACCGCAGCGCCTATTGCAGCCGACACACAGTACTGTGCGGACATTGCTGTGATCCGGTTTGAAGGACGCTGTAGCTATCACTGGTGGTAGTGTCTCTGTTGCCGGAGACCGTCTAGGTACCACCGCAGCGCCTATTGCAGCCGACACACAGTACTGTGCGGACATTGCTGTGATCCGGTTTGAAGGACCAATAGCCATTACTGCGGGTAGTGTCTGTTGCTACACAACGTCTAGGTAGGTACCACCGCAGCGCCTATTGCAGACTACAAACAGTACTGTGCTAATATAACTACTCCGGTTTGAAGGGCACTGTAGCTAGTGATACCACTAGGACAACGGAAATCAATATCTTATGTATGTCTTATGTGGTCCAGTGTATAACTAACACTATGTATGTTATGGACGGGTGTATCACTTACAATCAAGTGAACGTCACCCTCTTCAAGTCGTTTTGTTGTTTAAATTAAAAATTTCTAGACGGTCTGCGACAACAGAGACACTACCACCAGTGATAGCTACAGCGTCCTTCAGACCGGATAACAGCAATGTCCGTACAGTACTGTGTGCCGGCTGCAATAGGCGCTGCGGCGGTACCTAGACGGTCTGCGACAACAGAGACACTACCACCAGTGATAGCTACAGCGTCCTTCAGACCGGATAACAGCAATGTCCGTACAGTACTGTGTGCCGGCTGCAATAGGCGCTGCGGTGGTACCTAGACGGTCTCCGGCAACAGAGACACTACCACCAGTGATAGTTACAGCGTCCTTCAAACCGGATCACAGCAATGTCCGCACAGTACTGTGTGTCGGCTGCAATAGGCGCTGCGGTGGTACCTAGACGGTCTCCGGCAACAAAGACACTACCACCAGTGATAGTTACAGCGTCCTTCAAACCGGATCACAGCAATGTCCTCACAGTACTGTGTGTCGGCTGCAATAGGCGCTGCGGTGGTACCTAGACGGTCTGTAGCGACAGAGACACCACCACCAGTGATAGCTACAGCGCCCTTCAAACCGTTACGTGTAACTATTGCACTGCCCTATCGCCCCGCTCGTAATTATTTCGCGTAGCGACAGCGAAGTGCACGGAGCGACGCCATCTTTGACAATATCCCGCGCAATTTTAATTAATCACAGATACAACAATCAGTTTCATTTTTGTATTTAACCGCGCGTTAATGCGGCGGGTTGTTGACGTTATTAATTAATTTAGTGTTGTTTTTACTAATTAATTGTGTAAGGGTGTGAGAGTGGGAGGGTGCTAGGGTGGGAGGGAGAGGCGGGCTTTTTGCGCGTAGAGAAATTCGATACAGTTTTATATTTGATAGGAATGCAGCGGGTGCGCGGGAGTCGTTTGTACATTAAAATAAGTGGCCATATGCGCGGGGCGACAAAAAGCAGGCGACGCGCGATGTCCTTCCAAGGACATGGCGGGAGGTGACGGCGCGAGCTTTCCTACCCCCCCTACCCCCCACGCCGCGGCCGAACGCCGCAGCGATCTTTGCCTAATGCTGCATCCACACAAAGATCTATATCGAGACAACATGGCGGCGCTGGTTGCACGTTAGACGCGCTTGTTTCTTTTTCATATAACTATTTTTTTATTCTACAAAGCGACGAGACGAACCGGACGTTCACTTGATAATAAGTGACATGCCCATAACAACGCAACGCTAGTTAAGGTGATATACACTGCACCATATTGAGTTCATCGCTAATCACATAAGTCGCTGTCTCCTTACCGCGGTAATTTACTAGTTATTGCGTCCTTCAAACCGGATCACAGCAATTTTTACACAGTATTGTGTCGGCTGCAATACGCGTTACGGTGGTACCTAGACGGTCTGTAGCAATAGAGACGCTACCACCAGTAGTTAAGTGACAATGAAGCCGTCCAGGGTGAAGGTTGTTAACACTCAGGGTCTCATGGTGCAGCCGCGGCGGACCGTTTCTACATGGAGCAGGTGAGTAGGAAGGCGAGGATCAATGCACCAACACCACCTGTTCCGGACTCGAACCCGCGACCTCCGTCTCGCAAAACAATGCTACTGCAGCAGCATCGGCAGTCAACGTTACTGATGATCAAATTGGTCTAGGTCTTGCAGTGTCAGTGTTGGTCCTGCGAAGAGGCAATTTCAAGACCGAACGACTAAGGCCTCAGACCTGGTACGCAACACCAGGACCAAATGTAGAAGACTAAAGGGACAAATAAGGACCGAGACCCAGACCATTGCCATGATTCAGCTTTGGTCTTGCCGTACGTGCGAACTGAAGAAAGAGAATGCGCAGCGCACGCGCGTACGGCAGCACCGCCCGGACGGCTCAGCCGGTTCCGGTTAAGCTAGTTTGGCGCAGACCGGAACGGAAGCTTGGTAAAGTATGTAAGGTGACATTTGCACCGGAAGTTCAATTTTAAGCATATCTTATTTAACAGGGCTGGTGGTGTCAGCTGTTAGACACCGCAGCGCCTACTGCAGCCGGCACACAGCACTGAGCATACATGACAATGATCCGGTTTGAAGGACGTTATAGCTATCACTGATGGTAGTCTCTCTTTTACTGGAGAACGTTCCAGGTACAACTGCTGCTGACAAACAGTATTGTGCTAACATTACTGTGATCCGGTTTGAATGACGCTGCAACTAAAGAAATTACTGGGTTAATGAGACCCAACATCTTACGTCTCAGGCGGCCAGCGTAATGTGGTGCAGTGTATACCATTCTAACTAGCGACATGTAGGCGTGCGTATCACTTACCATCAGGTGATCAGACCGATGATCTCGTCTCTTGAGTATATAAAAGAAGATTATACTATTTTTTTAAGCATGTAGTCAATACTATAACATCAGCTGATTTTATAAAAAAAAAAAATAGGGTTCCGCGTAAAAATACTAAAACTTTACAATTAAAATAAATTATTTGGTTGGTTTAAACGTTAGAACAGTACAGTAAGCGTTCCCACTGTTGGGACTCAAGCTCTTACAATGTCAAGTTCAAACTAGCGGGTATGCACAGAGGCCGTTGTTAGGGTATCTTTATCTCACTGGACGCCCACCGCTGGGCACAAAGTCTGACCCGAACACCAGCAGACCGTCCGTGCCCAACTTAATGCTTAAGCAATGACCGCACGAACCTGTAATTGCTTCCAAACGGGTTTCTGGTATAAAAAAATCGTATTACATAATCCGCGTCCACGTCACCCGATAACGGAAGCGCCGCCTATCCAATATGGACCTTATTTATGTATTAAATTAAGGGTTTCGTTTCGTTTGATTGCGAGGGCCCAGTAATAAAGTCCTCGTCCGCTTTTTCACGGGTTCATTGTCGGTCAGAGAACAGGTAGAGCGGCACACGATCCGCCATTTTGAATTTTATGTCAAGCGGATAAGGTTGAAATTGAAACGCGACGGGAATGTTCTCACGATCCATATTGTAATGCTCCGCGTTGGCGCGAGGCGCGGTGCCGTTTCCGAAGCGACCCTATCGCCGCGCGGTAAGGTTCGTTTCCGCGCGCTCGGCGGGCGCTCGTTTTCGCGCGGTTTTTCAATGAAGCCACCCGCACGTGTGCCGCGGTGAACGCCTCGTAACTACACTCGTATACACATTTTAAGTAATTACAATTAACTATTTTGCATAATTATTTAATTCCATTCAAAATTAGACAACGGAAGTGTAGCCGTAATGCACTTCGTGTAAATCTCCTAATAGAAAATATTACCACATTCATTGGCATGATCTTCTTCTTACTAGACCTTATCCCATCTTCACTTGGGGCCGGCTCTCCTGGTCATTCTTCTAAATTTATCTCTATTCTGTGTCATGGCTTCGTTCAAATTGTTATTCTTTAGATCTTTATTGGTCATCGTCAACCAACTAGTCGAGGGTCTCCCAGGACCTCTCTCTTTAGTTTCGAGACCCAGCGCTTCCCTGACCGTATGCGTTCTCGGTCTCCGCATGACATGGCCGCACCAGCGCAGGCGTGATGTTTATGGTCTTAAAAGATACCACAATGTGATGCAATGCTTTATAAATTTAATATAGTACGTTGTAGTGTATATCTACCTAACTGACAGTTTAAATATATAGTTACATAAAAAAAGTTGTGAAAATTTAAATTAATCGCCGTGTAAAAAGGTTATATAGACAGCTGTTCATCCGCTCGGGCTCCATGGGAATTGAACCTGTGCCTTTTCGAAGCCTGCTCCGGCCGCGCTGTAACAAGTGAGCCATGGCGGCCCGCTTAAACAGCTTGTTACACATCAAATCCGGAAAACGAGAGCCAGTCGACTTTTTGCGCGCGAGACCGCCGCCGCCATTTTGTTATTAAAAGAGTACGAGATTCCGCCACTTGTGCAGCCGACTCGTCCGGCTTCCGTATAAACGTAAACCAATATCTATAACTAGAACGGACGGCTCGTTTAGTCTTCCCACAGCTGGGACTGAGGCTTTTTACCGCATGGTCGAGGCTCTACCACGAGTCTCTCTGTAGTAATCTCATTGTAAATAAAACCCGCGCGTCCGCCATTTTATATCATAGTGCATACGTACCGGTGACAGCTCGATTAAAAATAAAAAAATATTATAAACATTTATATCTGTGTTATAAATAAAATTGACAGTTTTTTTTATTTATATTTATTGTTTTTTTTTTATTTATTCTGGCATAATTATTGTTACACATATGCAACCTCCTTGAACATTTTCAAATTGGGAGAATTCATTACAAGCATGATGTAGAACAGGTCTACGGGCAGCTCCCGCTGCAGCAGCGCCCAATGCTGGGCGTGGGCTAGACGAATGTATTCGCACCGCGGCGCAGGGTCACCGCGGCCGCGCGCCCCGAGCCGCGTGTTTACACAACAAATGCACGCGAGCGCTAACTGGAAACACCGTTACAGCAATCAGCGCGCACTCTAACCTTCCTCTAGCGAAGCGACGAGCGGCACGTTCACCCGATGTTGAGTGATCATCTACACTACACCACAGTGTGCACGTCAGTACAGACATAACATATTAAGCCTCTAACCCAGTAATTTTATTAGCTACAGCGCCCTTCCAACCGGATAACAATAATGTTTGTCAGCTGCAATATTCGCTACAATGGTATCTAACTTAATAGCTATTGGTCCTTCAAACCGGATTACAGTAATGTATGCACAGTACTGTGTCGGCTGCAATAGGCGCCGCGGTAATACCTAGTTGATCTCGGGCCACAGAGACCCTACCAGCAGTAACAGCGGTGTAGTAAATAAACGTAAATAAGACTTCAAAATGACTACAGTCACATTCAGACAATTGGAACGAGTCGTCAGCGGACACAAATATATGTTTTGCGGTCGTACGCAACGCGATCAGCTGCGAGGTGGGCCTTATTGCGCGGCGGTAAGGTCGCGGCGCACGCGCGGGTCGCGCCACGCATGCGCCGCGCCGGCGGGACCCGTCTGGAGCGAATAACATTCCAGATTTAAAAGTTAACGCCCGCGCAACGGTACCGCAACGGACGCGTGCGTTTCGCGCGCTCTCACACGCGCGCCATCTTGTTCATCCGTTCTTACAACGGCGGCTAATTAAATAACTCATTTTATTATTAATCTTTTAATTTATTCCACTTCGGCACAGACAAAGGTAACACAGCGCGGCGGTTTGTTAGTGAAGCAGCAATGAACGATAAATGTAGCGCGAAGAATGAGCAATGAAAGATGTCCAACAGTGGGCCATAAAATTATAAAATTTTTTTTTAAATCCTGATTACAGATTACACAACAATAGACATGTTAATAATAAATTACTAAAGTTTTTTTTTATTTGATAAAGTTATGAGACAAACAATTAACTGATGCTCAGCCTTTCGTATGTCCATAACTATGTGATGCTAGTTAGGATGTTTACACTGCATCACGTTTCCTACTTACGCGATTGAGAATATTAAGTTTCGTCACCTTAGTAATCTCTTTACTGGTGGTAGTGTCTCTGTTGTCGCAGATCTGTCTAGGTACCATCGCAGCGACTGTGGCAGCCGAGACACAGTACTGTGCGAACATTACTATGATCCGGTTTGAAGGGCGTTGTAACTATCACTAGTGGTATTGCCTCTACTACCGGAGACCGTGAAAGTAGCATCGCAACGCCTATTGCAGCTGACACACAGTACTGTGCAGACATTATTGTGTTCCGGTTTAAAGGGTGGTGTAGGTAATAAATAGAATTACTGGTGTAAGCAGGCTCAACATCTTTTGTTTCAAGGCAACGAGCACAACATGGTGCTGTGTATAACATGTTAACTGGCGCCACGTTGTCATGGTTAGGCACATCACTCAAAACTAGGTGAACGTCGCGCTCGTCACGCCGCTTCGTTAACCAAAAAAGTCTAGATGGTCACCGTCAAGCCAGTCAATCTTGCGCTGTGAGTACTAGGTATCCTAACCTGCATACTAAGCGCATATATAGAGTGAATAAGTCTAAGGTCGCAAGCATACAGCCTTTGAGTATTTTAATTATTTGATACATTAAATTAATTACTACATAATAAAAAATAATATATATATTTTTTTAATTATTACACAAGCGAGAAGTTTTTTAATAATGTTGATAAATAACTGTAGTTTATATTTAACAAATGGCGGCCACGTGTTGCCGTGACGTTTTCCCGCCATAAGTTGTGTGAAGGGTTAAATAACCTCCAAAACAAAAGCGTTTCGGAGGAGAGGTTTCTTTTTTACTATCATTCCCCCTGCGTGTTGGGAGTAGAGGTTGGACTATCGGTTGCGGGCGCGGACACCGTCCCAGCAGTGGGAGCGTTAAGTGGGATGTGCGTAAAAACAAACAAAGGCGCGGCACAGCACCCAGCAATACAAACAAACTCCTATTTATAACCACACCGTCGCGGACGGAAACGGCGGCCATTTTACGACTAACGGCTCTAAAGTTTGCTCTCAATGTGTCTATGATGTCACCAGCCTGTCCCGTGGTGTAGTCAACTGTTGCGTCACCTGATTGTAAGTGAATGCTTCCCGGTACTGTTTAGCATATTTGCGAGTGCGCTCACT
Source organism: Ornithoptera priamus (assembly GCA_029034505.1). Taxonomy (NCBI): domain Eukaryota; kingdom Metazoa; phylum Arthropoda; class Insecta; order Lepidoptera; family Papilionidae; genus Ornithoptera; species Ornithoptera priamus. The sequence goes on along the minus strand of JARDWD010000248.1, from coordinate 224,090 downwards.
GTCAGCGGACGTCGTCTTTATTACTTTATTCGTGGATGAGACGAGCAACACCGTCACCTGATATTGAGTGATACACGATACGCCCGTTCACTATAACGTGGCTCTAGTTGGGATGCTATGCTCAGCACCACATTGCGCTCGCCTGACAAATAAGATGTTGAGAATTGTTTCTCAGTAATTACACTAGCCACAGCGTCCTTCAATCCGGAACACTGTGTCTGTCGGCTGTAATAGACGCTGCGGTAGTATCTACGCAGACGGTCTCTGGCAATAGTACACGGTCTTAAAGAACTTCCTGGCTTCTCGCGCTATGAGGTCGGTGCACTGCCAGCACACCTTGCTCGCGTAACCAGCGCTGGCGACGAGCAAAGCAAGAACAAGACCACGACTTGCATCAACTTATAGTCTTGATCTTCATCATTCGTCCTTGATGTTGGTCCATTTTGTTCGCGAGACCAGCGCCAAGTTTACTCATCACTAGTAAGCGCCGGGGATTTGTTATATACACAATGTTAAAGAACCGATTCACTTTTAATCAGTTGTATAATAGATAATGGGTTCCGTTTGTTCGCACATCACTCGAAAACAAGTGAACGCACCGCCACGGGTGCGCGAGCATCCGACGCGGCATGATCTGCAGATGGTTATAGGATATTAATTGTTTTAATTTCATGGATCCTACATAGTTTTATGTCCAAACGGCTGTCGCGAGCACTTTCGTTTGGCTTCATGTGTGCGGTTGTCACGGTAACCGTTGCTATGGAACGCGGATTCCGGCTGCGGTCGCTATCAGGGAGCAGCTGGTTAATTCACAAAAGTAAATCTGGTAGGGTGCGGTATGGTGCGGGGCGGTGCGGGGTGGCGCGGTGCGGTGTGCTGGTGTAATCGCGGCGGTCGCGTTCCCGCCGCTGCACACTTGACAGATAACGCGACTTCTTCAATGGCGGCGCGCGCGGGCAACGGACGCGTCGCCATCGAGCCTTTCCACGAAACGCCACCATTATTCTTTTTTTAAAATTTTGAATTATTTACTTCTGAGCAAACGATTGTTAACTATGCATTGATAAGTTATTTTGGTGTTAACATTAAAAAATATATCTTTATCTGAATATACTATGTACTAGTGGTAAGTCCGAAGCCGCAGTGTGCAAACATTACTGCTATCTGGTTTGAAGGACCGATAGCTATTACTGGTAGCAGGGCTCTGTTGCCGGTAACTTAAACTTAACACCCCCCTTCTCAAGGCAATGATCGCGGTGTGCAGTATATCACCTTAACACAAAATTACTGTACCCTGGTTTGAAGGGCGTTATAGCTGGTGAAATTACTGCTGTAACAAGACTAAATTTGTTGTCTATAGCGTGGAGCACAGTGTGGTGCTGTGTATATCGTCCAAGCTACCGCCACGTTGTTATGGGTGTATCACTTACTATCAGGTGAACGTCTCGCTTGTTTCATCGCTTCATTAAAAAAAGAAACCTAGTGTATATGGCAACAGGATCGCGTCATCGTGCAGTTGGTATCCGACGAGGGCGCGCCCGCGAGAACCGGAAATAGTACGCATAGCGCACCTCCTACGGCATGCGGTGCCGCCCGCCACGTCCCCTGCGGCACGGTCCCCGGTTCGATCCCGGCGACACACGGGGACCGGCTGTGTTCCTGACGACCTTCGCGATAAATAGCGACCTTTACTTAAGTAGCTCGGCTTTTACTGGTGGTAGCCACTGCAGTAGAGAGCAAACATTACTGTGATCCGGTTTGAAGGGCGCTGTGGCTATTACTGGAGGTAGGTCCTTGTTGCCGGAGACCTCCACGGTATGGTACCAACGCAGCGTCTATTGCGGCCGAGAAACAGCACTGTGCAAACATTACTGTGATCTGGCTTGAAGGGCGCTGTAACTATTACTGGTGGTACGTACGGTTCGTGTTCTAAATGGGATATCAAAATGATCAGTTTGTGCTTGCCAATTATAAAACGTCACCATCAGCTCGATACCGCGAGCTTAGTGATCCGCAGCACGAACTCACCGTGCCCTCGTCTCCGATGGCTACTGGCAGAGTTCCAGTAACCAGCTGCGGAACAGCTGATTTCGGACGCGGGAGTACTCGCTGGTGACCGTTTAATATTCATCAGGCATACCATCAGAGTGAACTGTTCGCGTCGGCGACACCGCTTGTGCATGCGATAATGCTTGGTGTCCGGCGCCGGAGGAGCAGCAGCTGATGGTGGCATGACATTAATGAATGTTGCCATGTGATTGTTTTTTTAATTTGTTTTTGTAGTCACTTATACGACGAGCGAAACGTTCACCTGATTCTAAGTGATACGCCTGCCTATAACACGTGCCTATAACGTGACGCTACTTACGATGTCACAAACAGCACCGCATTGCTCTCCTTGCCCTCTCGTTACTCAAGTAATTACACTAGCTGCAGCGCCCTTCGAACCGGATCACAGCAATGTCCGCACGGTACTGAGTCAGCTACAATACGCGCTGCGGTGGTACCTAGACGGTCTATAACAACAGAGACACTACCACCAGTGATAGCTGCAGCGCCCTTCAAACCGGATCACAGCAATGTCTGTCGGCTGCAACAGGCGCTGCGGCGGTACCTGAACGTTCTGTAGCAACAGATATCTACCAACTTTTTTTATTGCTAACATATTTTTTTTTAAATCGCCAACGCTATCGTTTCACCACCATCCCACCCCGTGTTAAGTGATAATGTGGTGGTGGGATGCACTGGGCGCGGAGACCGTGGGTACCGTCGCCGGCGCGCTGCGGGGCACCGACCACGAATGTTTCACTCGTGTTATTCTATCAGCGGGTGCGGTGGCGAGGTGGCCGGTTGCCGCGCCGGTTGCGTCGACGCGGACGGTCCGGCGGCGCGCGCGCAGGTTGCGACACCGCCGCCGGACCGTTACACCATAAACTCCCGCGACCGGCCGGCGAGGGGAACCCGTTCCCTCATATCAGGTGTTATATTCCGAAACGCGTTGCCGACCCCGCGGCCGGCCCGATCCATACCGGTCGAGAGTCCTGCGATCCCGATGCACGCCATTGCATTAATATTTCTATATATTCATCAAAGTTCAGTTAAAACATCTTAGGGGAAGAAATAGGGGCTGGGGTTCTATCTAGACCTTTTATAGCAACACTAACACCTAGTATATGTTCAGCAGTGGACGTTCACCTGATGTTAAGTGATACGCTGCTTACAAGGCGGCGCTAGTTAGAATGATATACACAGTAGTATATGCACCCGTCGCCTGAGACATATCAGTAGCTACAGAGTCCTTCAAACCGGAGTACAATAATATTTGCATAGTACTGATTGTTGGTTGCAATAGACACTGCCGTGGTATCTACCTACACTGTCTCCGTCCACAAAGACCTATCGCCAGTTATAGCTACAAAGTCCTTCAAACCGGATCACAGTAATGTTTGTCGGCAGCAGTAGGCGCTGCGGTGGTATCCCCACCATTAGTAAAGATTGATGATGATGGTGAAACATTTATAGCATACTTGGATTAATAAGACAACTATCAACATTTTGTATCCGGTACGGATGGCCTGATGGTATGTTCGATAACCTTGGATTAATCGGTGCTTGTTGTGTAAAAAAAAAAATTGGCTAATCATGATCATCACCATCAGCCGACAGAGGTCCACTGCTGGACATAAGCCTCCCCCAAATCCAGCTGCATCTCGCGACCTTCACCAGATCGATCGTTTTTGGGTAACAACATGTTTTGAGTTCGCTCGGAGCCGTTCCTGGTAACAAGTACAAAGTAGCGCGCGAACACACAAACGTGCTGCTGCAGCGCGGCAGTAGGGGTGGGGGTGGGGGTGGGGTAGAAGGTCCCAAAACACTTGGTCATAATTGAGGCTGACGCTGCGGCGGCACCAGAAAGGCATTCCTCCATACGACCATATGATTCGACGGGAATTCCTGGGAACGGCCGCGCCCGCCGACGTCGCGTGCGGTCGGAGCACGTCGAGCCGGACGAACGTGAGCCTTATGCCGAGGGCGGTGGAAGGGTCCCGTCGAGCGCCGAGGGTATTGCAACGTCACGTGGCCGGATGCTCCGGCTACGTCCAGCGACCGCGGGCCCGACGCTATCCCCCCGCGATAAGGGCGCGTTTCGCGTGCAGCGCGCGACCATATGATCTGCCACCGGACCGGAGCCGGCCTCGTGTGCGTCAAGTGTCGGCCCCGGCCGCGCGGCCACCGCAACCTGAACCTTGGCGCGCGCTGCGTAAGGTCCAGGTTCGACCGGACGCGGTGGATGGGTGTGCGTGGAAACAGGATCCGTTTCCCATATGATTTTTGTATGACATTCCTCTTTCAATGGCATTCATTCAATTAATATTTTATGTGCTCGTCCTTAAGGTCCAAATCGGTCTGGTCGCGGACCTCGCCGCCCGATCTAGTTAGATGGCAGGGTCAGGAAAGTTGGCCTGCGCCTGCGCATGCGCCCTTGCCACGATCGCGCAAGAAATAAACTACCAAATATTTAATATAATAAATAAAAATTGTAAATGGGTGTAAGGGATCCATGCACAACAACTCACGGGAGCCAAGCCAACCTCACCAGCTCGTGGTGTAGCCTGCTGATCAACAAACTAGGCTCTGGCCTGGCTCATCACCAACCCTCTTTGAGCCAGTGTGATAGGAACTGGCCCAAATCCCACCCGCCATATGAACTTCTACAAACGACAGCTTCTAGTCCCCGGCGATACCGACAGCCATGCTGACTGTGGACCGATCGATGTGGTGATCTTCGGGAGAGGCCTATGTCCAGCTGTGGACTTGATGATGGATGAAATGAAGATTTTGTAGAGTACTTCTCCAGCATACTTCAGCTCTCGTATGGTGGTGTCAAGCTCCCGAGCCGTAGCCGCGGGACAAGCACCGCATTAATTACTCTATGACGCAGCTGCAATCCAATTTCTTTATCAATCATCTCCAGACCCTCAGCATTTTCCCTTCCTCCAACCAGTATTGATAAGTGCACCATCCATCCATGAGGTACATGAAAGACGAAATAACTGAACAGAGGCCGCAGCCTAACACAGCCTGGAGGACTTACACACACACACACACACGTACACCTTCCATCCATGTTTCCTTCCGCCAGCCCCATGATCTTCTCCATTGGTACCTCATCAGCCTGCGGCTCCGGTGTCTGCCGTTAATGTATAAACAAGTTCCTATTCACAACTAAATATATTAAACTGGTTTAATATGAATATCACTTAGAAATAAGTGTTTATAAAATTTTTTGTTTTTTTTTAAAACATTATTATTAAACAAAGACATGGGAGCTGGGTCCAGCTGTGGACATGCACCATTAAATAAATGATTATCATATGTATATATATATCTATATATATGTGAAATGTAAATATTTTGGTTCTACCCACGGAATTGATATCACGATTAGTTTTAAATAATAATAAACAAAAAATACTTTAATGTACTGCCTGTTGCAGTCGTCAGACAGTAGAGTACAGACATTACTGTATTCCGGTTTGAAGGGCGCTGTTACTAGTGTAACTATTGAGGCAACAATGTGTCTCAGGCGACGAGTGTAGCATAGTGCTGTGTATAACATACTAATTACCCCCACGTTGTAATGGACGGGCGTATCACTTACAATCAAGTGTTCACCTTGTTATAAGTGTCACGTTCGTCCCCTCGCTTTATTAGCATTTGTATTATATCATTTAGCTAAAAAATTTAAAAAAAATACATGTAATGTACATTTGGTGTTGTATGTATAAAAACTACTAATTTGGTAGTAAACAGTTGTAGCTGGCACCCGGCGCGCTCGGGCTGTCGTCACGGGAGCGGCGGGGCGGCGGGGCGGCGAGGCGGCGGGGCGAGGCGCGGCGCGGCGCGCGGCAGTCAGTCGGCGTCGGCCCGCGGCGGTGGACGTGTCGTGCTGCGCGCTCCGCACTACAGTCAAACATAAAGACTGATTATTTATAATGCACTTGTGATTTGTCGTGAATTGGAAACTCGGTGCCGGGAACTCCTCTCCTCCTCTCATCATGTGGGGCGAGAGCAGCAACAATTGCGAGATCAACTGTCAGTGCTCGGGGTGAGTTTCGTCTACCATTACCAATACGTGCAATTATTAATCATAATGTTGACTATCCCACTACCAGTCCCAATTGTGGGCTATTTGTAACTATTGCAATTATTACCCCAACATTTTTAGATTTACAGATTTATTTCCGATAAAAATATAATTTTATAATCCCGTCGCCGACAGCATTAATGGTAATTAATTTTAGGTTACATCAAACCGGACTTTGAAATCCTCTTAACTAATCTAACAATAACTACTGCTCATAATTAACTACAGTTAATGTTTAACGTGTTTATTACACCTATATTATATTGAACTACAGACGTTTTAAAAGTGAATTGTTAACTATATGACGCAATTACTAACGACGGATACAGATATTGCTTTAGCATGTTTTTTTTTTAATTAATCTAAAAAATAAATCTGTATTTTTTATATTTTTTAAGTATATATAAAATAATATATTTTAATTAAAAGTCCTAATTTACGTTATTTTAATTTTTAGTAACGTCCAGCCCCGATGGCTGCATGTGTCATTTGCGTTTGTCCATTTAATGGATATGTAGTTTTTATGAATTAAAAATTGGTGATATATATTTCGTTTCGTTAAGGTCGGTGTCGGTTCGAGTGTAAGCGCGGGCGGAGCTTTAAGCTCGCCCCCATCCCCCATCCCCCATGCCCCCACCCCAAGTTGGCGTGCACTTAAACTTGGGCACACTTGTAACGGTTTCCGCAGATAGCGGCGCACACACTGTTATCAGCGGTTCACGTAATCCTTTGTTATCGGAATCCGTTACTGATAACGGGAAGATATATGGAGTGAGGCTGGGGCGGGATGGGGGGGGGGGCGAGGCTGCGGGCGACGGAGCGACGTTGGCGGTTGGCGCGCCCGTTCCAAATTCAAATTTCCTTCTTCTCTCGCTTCAACTTCCCTCCCCCCCCCTCCCGCGAGGTGATTTTGCGCGCCGTCTACGGATCCATCTTACTGATGCCTTTGATTTTAATCAAATAGAAACAATTACTTTAGGTTTTATTTTATTTTTTTACCTCAACTTTTTTAATTTCATACTACTGTTTGTTACCTTTGATTATATTACTTAGAAACAACTTGTCGTTGTTGCTTCACTTAGTTTTTTTTTAATTTTTGCTTGAAAAATGTATTAATTAGTTAAGTCTGCGGTAATTCGCGAGCTCGCTACGGATCCACGTTACTATTACCTTTGATTATGTCAATTAAAAACAATTGCGTGCCTTCTTAGGATCTATGTTACAGATGCCTTTGACTATATCGAATAGAAACAATCTGACGTTTTATAGTCGTTTTAATTTTTTTTAGTATGTGGTAATTTTACATATGTGTGTGTGTGTGTGGGGTGGGGGGAGAGTTAGCGCTAAGGACCCATGGTGGCGATGCCTTTGACTATGTGAACTATGAACAATTGCGTGTGATCATTGACGTGGCGCGCGCGACGGGCGGCACGTTCGTACAGTCACCAGCTCTTGACCATGCGGTTAGGATGGTATACACTACCACTGACTGATACTGTCTCTGTTCCTACAGACCGTCTAGGTAGATAATCACCGCAGCGCGTACTGCAGCCGAGACACAGTACTGGGCGAACATTACTGTGATCCGGATTGGAGGACCAATAGCTACTAAAATTACTGCGGTAACGAGATTCAACAACTTGTATCTATACGAGTAGTTAAATATGTTGCAGTGTATATCATGTTAAGTAGCGGCGCGTTGCTATGAGCGTATCACTCGATATCAGGTGAGTTCCCCGTGGGCTGGTGTGCGTGCTCGCGAGGAGCCCGTTGGTCCCGGGTTCGTGTCTCGGCCACGTTGCGCCCCGTTCGTCTAGGAACCGAACCGAACCGGGGGGTTTGGGTTGTTGCCGAGGTCGATGACATTGCGTCTGACAGGTTCTCGGTTCGAATCTTGATCTTCGGGTGCGACTTTTTTTCTTTTTTTTTTTTCATCCGCATAATCGCGCATCGAACGCTGCTGCGTTTCCTTGCGATAACCACGTGTGTGTGATATATATATATATATATATATATATATATATATATGTCACTGTGTGTGGCAGTGTCGTATATTCTAGGTTTTGGTTTATAGGACAGGCGCTAAATCACACATCACGTGAACAGTTGATTTTATCCAAGCAACGCTAGTTAGGATGATGTACACTGCAACGCAATGCGATCCCGATAACCTTTTAATTTCAGTTTTAATCGCGTTATTTCTTTTTCATAGAAGTAATATGCGAACATTACCATCATCCGGATCGAAGGACCGTGTACCTAGAGATTTTTTGTTTTTTCATTTCACTTGATAATAAGTGATACGCCTGCCAGTAACATGCCGCTAGTTAAGTTAACTTGTACTGCACTACAACGCGCTCCTCGCCGTCAGACGCATGTTGATTCTCGTTACACCAGCTGCAGCGCCCATCAAACCGGATAATAGTAACGTTTGCACGGTACTGCGGGCTTGGCGGGCGTGCCTTAATAGCAGCGCTGCGGTAATTATGTGCAACGTGTCGTGTATCATCGATCCTAATGCGGTGCAGTGTATGTCATCCTAACTCGCGCCGCGCTGTTGTCGGCGTCGGCATCACGCGCCAACGTTTGTACCAACACGCGTATACCGAACCCTCTCGGCCAACGTGCTCCACAAATGTTTGATCAAACATTCCACACTCATTGATCCTTAGAGGATGGATTAATTATTATTAATTTTTTTTTGCGGGATTCCCTTAAAAGTAAGTGACCCGTTTATAATTGCAACCTATTTAATCTAGCTATATAGTCCTTTAAACAGGATAACCAAGTTTAACTCTTAACAAATATTTTTAGGTTATGTTTAGACATCTGAAGGCACAGATAAGAAATTACAAATTTGTTTATATTATAATAAATAAATAAAAAAAACATATATATATATATATATCTTTAGTATGAGAGATTCTTTGGCTGCTGAAGATATCCACTTCATGTTCAGCTCGGTATAGTATTGAAGTAATGATGAATAAGTACTTGTAACATTAACTAATTGTATTAATGAATGGAGCCGAAGAGTTATTGTATAGGAGTACAAGTGATATCCAACTATCTTACTGTGTGATGTGTGATAGGTCACAGTGTGCTTACTGTGTTCATCATTGGGTCATGTACCGACTGGCCTTCTCATTGTAACCAGTGAATGAGTATTTGTTGCTGATTGGACGGAAACAACTGGGTCTCCAACTGATAGCGCTCAGTGTCATGTTTACAATACTATCAATGTTATTTGTTTATAAATATTACTTGCTTACTGATATGCAGTACGGTCCAACTTGGCCTGCTGAACCACTACATTGTACATCTGCTGTCATAACATCCATCAGTCTTTACTTGCCGGAGATAAGTGAAGCACTAACCAGTCTCATTGATCACCTTCATCTATTACCGCTGGTAGGTCTGTTGTTCTCTAGGTCCACTGCAGGTCCTGTTACAGTAGACGAACATTACTATGCAAATATTAATGTTATCCGGTTTGATGGGTGTTATAGCTAAACTTAACATCATGTCTTTAGAGATGAACATAAAATGGTGCAGTCTATATTAACCTAACCAGCGCCACATTGTAACAGGCAGTTGTATCACTTACCATCAGGTGAACATTCAACTCTTCTCATCACTCAAATGCAAACAATGTGTTAAGAAGACTTACACCATCACAAGTCCTCGGGTCTGTTCTTCTCACATGCACCATGTTATTTTAGCTCGACATTACATGATCTCTTCAGGATCTAATCCAAACTACAATCGCTGCAATTGTAATTGGGAAGCCCACGTTCATGATAAACCGTGATGATGTCTTCAGCTCCGCGCCGGCGCCATTTTATCACCACTTTAACCGGCACGAGTGTCGCACGAGGCGTTATTACGCGCCAATTGTATAATTATATAGATAACAAATAAATAAATAAAGTTATTATTAATTCCACAACGGCGCGCCCGCGACCACAGACGATAGAGGCGCGCGATACGGGCGCATTGTCGACGGCCGCGCCATAGACCACAGCCGCGCAATTATTCTATTAATTTATTTTTTTTCCCACCGGCTCCGTTTTAGACAAAGGTCCTTTTGTTATACATTCTAATATCGATCGGTTTTCCGATTTTGTTTTTATTTTCCTTCAAACTCACAATAGGTTTAATGGCTCCCTCCCTCGCGTTATAGTTTCATCAATGTAGTAGTCAAGTGTGTGTTGGCGGATGTTGATCTATGGAAGGCGATGTTCGTGTAGATTTATTAACGATGTCTTTGTTCAACGTATGTTAGTCTCTTTTGCCGGAGAACGTTTAGGTAGGCACCACAGCAGCGGCTATTGCAGCCGCGAGACAGCACTGTGATACGGTTTGAAGGATTTTGTAGTTAGTGTCATTACAGGGGTAACGAAACTTAATGTCTAAAGCGTCGGGTGTAATGTGGTGCAGTGTATACCATCCTGATTATCTCCTCGTTGTGCTCTGGCGTATCACTCAACATCAGGTGAGCGTCCCGCTCGTGTCTTCACTTCGTTGAATAAAATTGGCATGTCTTGGAATTGGCACTCTGTCTATTGAACCGTTGTTCCGCTGTCGCCTGTTAAAGTGAAACGACCGAATCCCAGCGCTGGGAGCATAGAGTGGGCGGTCCGTGTGTGCGTGCGGGGATGCGTAACGTTTGTAATGTAAACGTTAACATGTGCGGCGATAATCTCGTTAAAGTACGTTGGGTTCAGCGCCAACGGCGCGTCACGCTGTGCGCACGCGCACGAGCACCGATCCACCCCGGCGGACCGCGCGGGACGGGGCGGGGGGAGTGAGTAGAGGCTGTTTGTAGTGTCATAGTATGCCCATCCCATCTAGAACTTCTATAAGCGTCCATTTTTTGTTTTAATAGTCCTGTGCGAATGTTACTGTGTTCTGGTTTGAAAGGCGCCGTAGCTAGTGAAACTACAACAAGTGTAACAAGATGCAACAACTTAGTATTAAAGCGACGAGTGCAATGTGGTGCTGTATATCATTCTAACTAGCGTCACGCTGACATTATTATCCGGCTCGAAGGACCAGTAGCTGCTAATGATATTATGTGCGTCTTTAGGCGACGGGGATGATGTGTTGCAGTGTATATGATTCTAACTTTCCATACGGTGATTTTTTTTTACATCTATATATATACTTGTGCGCATGTAACATACCCGCTACCCCTATCCACGCTTCCTGGTGCGATCGATACCACCCCAGGTTCAACAAACCCAACAGATGCGCGGCGCCCCCACCGCGCCCCCGCCGCGCCCCCGCCGCGCGCGAGGCGTGCCCGGTGTAGCGGCTTGTGACGGACCGTTTTTGGGGAGGGTCGCCGGAGTAACATACTGTCTCCAAAGTTGGTAACGGTCACCACCACGGTGGTCAAAATCTGACGGTGGACACATACCTTCAAAACTGAAATACGACGACGCTATTAAAGCGACTGATACACGACTCCACCACCACCACGAAGACTATCCTCCTCCTACTCTTCGAATCGTACTCCACATATCCAAGGATCGGGACCACCTGTATCACTCTTGTCAACACAAAGTGTCTCCATCTCGTCCTACCATCAGCTCGGAGACTACTACCTACTATCAATAACATCAATGGGCGATCATCATTTCAGTCAATCAAGGTGGTGGTAATAAATCACCATCTGAACCGACGATTTATTACCACCACCACCAACACACACCATACCACGCTTTCTGACATAAGAGAAAATTTCCTAGTGTTAGGTCTGTGCCTTGTTACCGTTCCGGTTTGAAGGGCGCTGTAGTTACTATGATTACTAGTGTAACGAGAGGATACATTGTTTCAAGACGACCAAGCGCCATGTTGTGAGTGTCACTCATCATCGAGTGAACGTGTCACGTTGTCTCATCGCTTCGTTGATATAAAAATAAATGCCTCTACATAAACGTACGGGAAGTTCCTTTTCAATACAAAATGGCCGCTCCCAAAGATTTCTCTTCACAGGCAGTAATTTTTGTGAATAAAGGAAACTATTGTTACTCGCCAGAAATTATCTTATTCTCTTCGCGCATGCGTGTGTCTGTGCTGCGCTCGTGTGTTCGCGTGCGATGCCTTTCCCGCCGAAATTAACTCGCATTTTATAAATCGGCAGCATCGCGTGCGCGCGCGCATGCGCCATTGTTCCCCCGCAAAGCGTCCTCGCTCGGGTACTGGGCAAAGGTTTCCCTCGTTCAGCCCCGCAATCACAAAGTAATATTCTTTTATGATGTACGGACTTAACCGGAACTACTTTTCGGAGTCTTATTATAATAATTATATTAAAATACAGATTATATGGTAATTATTTTTTATGAACATTTAAAAAAAATTATTCTACGACAGTGATCAGATGAGCGGGACGGTCACTTGATGGTAAGTGTTACATTTGCATATAACAACATGGCGCCAATTAGAATGATATAAAGACATAAGATGTATTGAATCTCGTTACCCTAGAAACCACGCTAGTTATAGCGTCCTTCAATCCGGATAACATAGTTTACACAATACTGTTTTTCGGCTGCAATAGGCGCTGCGGCGGTACCAACCTAGAAGGTCTCTGAAAATAGAGACCTACCACCAGTTTTAACTATTGGTCCTTCAAACCGGATCACAGTAAGCTAAATAACCATCATAAATATCAACCAACAACTTATCTGAAAAGTGAACAGTGAGCGATTGGAAACGTTCCTAGCAACAGTAGTCCAGACGTGGGATTTTGGAGAACAAGTCCACCGGTGGACATCTGATGATGAACAGGTACTCCGTAAAAAGATTACTACAATCAGGCGGTGGTGGTGGTGGTGGTGGGTGACCGGACGGTGGTCAATATCATAATTCCAACGAAGCACCATACACCATACAAGTGAGTATATGAAAGTCGCGCTGCTGGAGTGGATCGATATAAACCGCAAAAAATCAGCGTCGCGCGCCGCTTGCCGAAACACTCATTATCGCGTGAACACTAGAGTCTAATATCCGTCGCAAGTGATTCGCGATCAGTTGGCGGGCAGGTGGCGGCCCCCGGCTGCGTCACGCCGCGTGCTCCCGCCCCACCTCCACCAACACCAACACCACCACCGCCGCCCATTAATACACAATATGCAGCTTACTTTTATTGTTTCACAGATAAAATAAATTTATTGGTCGTCTGTTCATGTTGTGTATATACTCTGTGGATGGGAGGCCGCCGCAGTGCGCAATGCAGCCGACACAGTACGGTGCGGACGTTACTGTGCTCCGGCTTGAAGGACGCTGTAACTATTAGGGGTGGTACTGTGTCTATGACCGTGTAGCTACCATTTTTGTTTCTATGAAGTGACGGACAGCGCCATATACAGCGTGCTCGTCGAATTGAGAAATATTATATCGAGTCTCGTTACTCCGGTAATTTCATTAGCTGCAGCGCCTCAAACCGGATCACGGTAATGTTCGCACAGTACTGTCGGCTGCGATATGCGCTGCGGCGGTACCTACTCAGACGGTCGCTCCCTATATATATATTCCTTCTGAGCCATCTTAGAAGCGGCTGAACCGATTTCGCCGAAACCTGCACCGAGAGGTAGCCGAAGACAGAACAACACAGCAAACAAAAGTGTACTTTGGTTACCTGAGAGTGAATCGGCCCGGTAGGGGGTGCACGTTGGCGCGGGCGCCGTGCCTATTGCTGGGGCGGCGCCGCCATCTTGAGGTTTCCTCCCCAGCCGTCGGCCTGCGCGCACTCGCTCTCGAATTGTCCACGGCCGCTTCTCTTCCTTGCCTGCGCCTGCGCCACGCAACGCGACGCGGGTGCCGCTGATTACTGAAACGAGATTAAAAAGACATTACTCTGTGAATTTGTTTGCTATGCAATGTATACGAGTTCCTTTTTTCTCTCTCTCTTTCTCTCTCCTCCAAAAGTAAAGATATGGCATTATCTATATATAGCACTCCCTCTGTCTCTCTCTAGGCATTATCACATGTAATGATGGGCACGGACCTCGGACTTGATGTATAGCTAGTAGGTCTCCGCCGCAGACCGTCCAGTTACCACCGCAGCGCCTGTTGCTGCCGACAAACAGTACTGGTTCATACATCACTGTGATCCGGTTTGAAGGGCGCTGTATTTGAAGACACTACTACGGTTACGAGATGTTAAATCTTATGTCTGCGACGTGTACAATGTTGTGCAGTGTATAACATTCTAATTAGTGGCACGTCACAGGCGTATCACTTAAAATTAAGTGATGGACCCGCTCGTCTCGTCGCTTTGTTGAATAACAAAAAATACTAAGTTAAGCATAATGGGAATGAAAGGTTGCAAGTGAAGCAGCGGCGCCGCCAGCCCTCGCCCGCGGACGGTGACCAGCTCTTACTGTCGCGTTCACTTGCGCTTTCTACACTACAACCGTTCCGCTACGCAGCTTCCGCCGCGTGCTTCTGTTGCTCGCCGAGATCTGTCACGCCGGATCAGTTCCGCTCCGGTTCGCCGGGCCACCGGTGCGCTTCGCCTCGGATCGGTAATCGTTTCGTTGCGTCCCGAACGTAAACACCGGTAGCGCTCGTTACGGTAACAGGCAACGGACACGCGGTCGTACAGCCAATCGATTAACCCAATTTATTGAAAACGTCAGCTAATAACAATATGACGTATGTTAAGGTGACGTACACTACCATCACGTTTTATTCATAGCTTTGAGACAATTTATATATATATCTTTCTTTTCTGAAACAGTGCTGTAGCCGGAGACCATCTAAGTAGATACCGCCGCAGCGTCTACTGCAGCCGACACACAGTACTGTGCGGACATTGCTGTGATCCGGTTTGAAGGACGCTGTAGCTATCACTGGTGGTAGTGTCTCTGTTGCCGGAGACCGTCTAGGTACCGCCGCAGCGTCTACTGCAGCCGACACACAGTACTGTGCGGACATTGCTGTGATCCGGTTTGAAGGACGCTGTAGCTATCACTGGTGGTAGTGTCTCTGTTGCCGGAGACCGTCTAGGTACCGCCGCAGCGTCTACTGCAGCCGACACACAGTACTGTGCGGACATTGCTGTGATCCGGTTTGAAGGACGCTGTAGCTATCACTGGTGGTAGTGTCTCTGTTGCCGGAGACCGTCTAGGTACCGCCGCAGCGCCTATTGCAGCCGACACACAGTACTGTGCGGACATTGCTGTGATCCGGTTTGAAGGACGCTGTAGCTATCACTGGTGGTAGTGTCTCTGTTGCCGGAGACCGTCTAGGTACCGCCGCAGCGCCTATTGCAGCCGACACACAGTACTGTGCGGACATTGCTGTGATCCGGTTTGAAGGACGCTGTAGCTATCACTGGTGGTAGTGTCTCTGTTGCCGGAGACCGTCTAGGTACCGCCGCAGCGCCTACTGCAGCCGACACACAGTACTGTGCGGACATTGCTGTGATCCGGTTTGAAGGACGCTGTAGCTATCACTGGTGGTAGTGTCTCTGTTGCCGGAGACCGTCTAGGTACCGCCGCAGCGCCTATTGCAGCCGACACACAGTACTGTGCGGACATTGCTGTGATCCGGTTTGAAGGACGCTGTAGCTATCACTGGTGGTAGTGTCTCTGTTGCCGGAGACCGTCTAGGTACCGCCGCAGCGCCTATTGCAGCCGACACACAGTACTGTGCGGACATTGCTGTGATCCGGTTTGAAGGACGCTGTAGCTATCACTGGTGGTAGTGTCTCTGTTGCCGGAGACCGTCTAGGTACCGCCGCAGCGTCTACTGCAGCCGACACACAGTACTGTGCGGACATTGCTGTGATCCGGTTTGAAGGACGCTGTAGCTATCACTGGTGGTAGTGTCTCTGTTGCCGGAGACCGTCTAGGTACCGCCGCAGCGCCTACTGCAGCCGACACACAGTACTGTGCGGACATTGCTGTGATCCGGTTTGAAGGACGCTGTAGCTATCACTGGTGGTAGTGTCTCTGTTGCCGGAGACCGTCTAGGTACCGCCGCAGCGTCTATTGCAGCCGACACACAGTACTGTGCGGACATTGCTGTGATCCGGTTTGAAGGACGCTGTAGCTATCACTGGTGGTAGTGTCTCTGTTGCCGGAGACCGTCTAGGTACCACCGCAGCGCCTATTGCAGCCGACACACAGTACTGTGCGGACATTGCTGTGATCCGGTTTGAAGGACGCTGTAGCTATCACTGGTGGTAGTGTCTCTGTTGCCGGAGACCGTCTAGGTAGGTACCGCCGCAGCGTCTACTGCAGCCGACACACAGTACTGTGCGGACATTGCTGTGATCCGGTTTGAAGGGCGCTGTAGCTATCACTGGTGGTAGTGTCTCTGTTGCCGGAGACCATCTAAGAATGTACCGCCCCAGCGTCTACTGCAACCGACACACAGTACTGTGCGGACATTGTGGTAATCCGGTTTGAAGGACGCTGTAGCTATCACTGGTGGTAGTGTCTCTGTTGCCGGAGACCGTCTAGGTACCGCCGCAGCGTCTACTGCAACCGAGACACAGTACTGTGCGGACATTGTGGTAATCCGGTTTGAAGGACGCTGTAGCTATCACTGGTGGTAGTGTCTCTGTTGCCGGAGACCGTCTAGGTACCACCGCAGCGCCTATTGCAGCCGACACACAGTACTGTGCGGACATTGCTGTGATCCGGTTTGAATGGCGCTGTAGGCAGTACTTGCCTGTGCGGTCCTCACCGCCCTCGACTCGCGATACAGGCGGAGGTGATGGTAGGACGCGCCCGAGCGCCCCCCCCCCGTCCGTTGACCTCACAGTCGTTGCCGCCATCCGCCGCGCGCCGTGCACGTCTTAAACTCATATCTATCTCATATGTATCTATGTATATATTTAATAACACCCCCTTATCTCTCCCCCTATAGCACCGTCCACTCTTCAACACGTCGGCATCCAATATTTCCCACCTTTCTCCTCACTCTTTTACCATGCTACTTCAGCTCGCGGACACGGCTCCGCGGGCCCTGAGTCCGATGAAGCTGCAATGGTCGTTAGTACAACTGCGGCCGCAAACATCACCATAAAAAAAGATAGTATTGGTGGTGGTAGTGTTCGTGTTCCGGTTTGAAGGGCGTCGTAGCTAGTGAAATTACCGGGGTGCGGAGACACGACTTGTCTCAGGCGACGAGTGCATTGTGCCATGTAGTTATGAGCAGGCATATAACTTACCATCAAGGGAACGTGCCGCCCGTCTCGTGACTGGAATAAAAAAGCCTATCTGGACGGTCACCACCATCAGTAAGCCTTCTTTTGACAATGTATGTGTATAGTGTACCATTAAAGCTGCTGGGAGTTGCATCAGCGCTGACGCCAACGTGCCGACCGATATCCAAAAGTCAATAGAAACAAGATGGCGGGCCCGCGTTGGCGCGCTTTCTATTTACGCATTCGGATTACGAAAATGTCGAAAAGTCCCGTTCCATATTCAAATCCCCAACGGTCTCGAGCTTTCCTCCCCGTAGGGCCGCCGCGTAGCATTCCGATTACGAAACGTGCCAGTACCGGTTCCATCCGGCCGCGCGCCTCGCGATCATACGAGATTGTAACGACAACAAACCGGATATTGACGGAAATCCCTCGCAGTGTTTTTTATCGGCTAAACGGATACACGAACATCACCTACAGCAGACATAAGATATTGAGTCTCGTTAACTCAGTTAATTCTCTAACTGCAGCGCCCTTCAAGCCGGACATAGTTATGTTTGTGGAGTAGTTACTGTTTATCGCTGCGGTAGTACCTATCTACACAGTCTCCGGCATCAGAGCAATGAACCGGTGGCGGGTGCCGCCAGCCAGCTAACCGTGGGAGTGGTGGGGGTGTGTGTGGGTATACATAAATAACCAATGTTGTGGGTATGCAAATCCAAACATCCTCCCGATTAGTTTACACGGCGAATAAGGATCAGCGAGTGCAACGGAACTGACTGCAGCTGCTTTTGATATTCGACCTCTCGTAGTACGGGTGGTAGCGCACGTTGCCGGAGACCGTCCAGGTACTACACTACCGCAGCGACGTTACCGTGATCCGGTTTGAAGGGCGCTGTAGAGATAGCTAAATTATTGAGGTAGTGAGACTTGACATCGTACATGTGCCAAGGCGGCGAGCACAGTGCGGTGTAATGTATCACTTAACATCAGGTGAATGTCTTAGTTAAATAAAATATGGATGTGCGTAGGTAAAGGTTAACCTTGGTGTTGGCGAAGTGTGTTCGTGTAGCTCGCCGCGTCCGATTACCGCTCTTAGTGGTATTGTTTACCTGCTGCACTGCACTGCGCTGCACCGCGAGTCGACTTCAGCCTCGTATCGATTTACGGTCGCCCGCCGCACCGCGCCGCGCCGCGCCGAAACCGCAGTGCGTCTATTGCCTTGCCGACGGTTAAAAAAAAAATAAACACCGAGTTCATTCAGCGGCGCGCGCCGTCCCGCTCCGCCGCGTGGCGCCGTCTCGCTCCGGCGGCCGGTCGCGTTATGTCATCAGGAAGCCGCCATTGTCAAGTGCGCTCACTAATCTTTATTTCGCGCGTTTTATTTAAAGATGGCGGTCGTGTGAACGCGCCAAACGAACGGCTTTTAATCGACGCTATTATTGTTATTTCATTATTAACACTTGCAAACAAAACAAAGTGCATTTGTTAAAACCATTCGTGAAAGGCCACGGCTCTAAGACCATGCTGCCTCGTCTCAACCAAGGGGCACCACTTGTACAGTTGGGTTTTTTTTTTTTTTTTTAATTAAAACAGATGTAGGTTGTTTGGCTTCCATACCGATTTTTTTTTTCATTTTAATATTTTATACACGTGGTCTTCTTTTTATAAAATTGCAGCACTTGCTTAAGTTATTTAGACATATGTAGTCTAGTGCTAGTGATGTGTTTACTAATTATGTAGTGTTCACTGTAATGCAGTGGTAGAGCAGCCTCTCCCGCGCATCCTCGAGGATGTGGCCTGAGTGACGTGTCGGTATGCCCACCGCTGGTAATGCCGGGGCTCGCGCTGTTTCTGAAGCTCCGGCGCGCTCGGTCGCCATGTCGCGGTGCGCGCGCGGGACTACGCCATTCGAAATTCAAATGGAGTAATATTTGAATTTCGAATGATAATGTCGGGTCGTTGACAATTATGTAGAAAAAAGTTTACATGTACACACACGCACACAAACGCGCGCGCGCGCACACAACACACATATGCAAATTTATTTACATGTATTATTAATTAATTAATGATAAATTTATTTGGATGGCAACACTTCAACGCCAAAGTACTTACATTTAATTCACGCAACAATGTGTGATGTTCACCTGATTGTAGCGTGGCGCTGCTTTGGATAACGTACACTGCAACGTCTCCGTCGCTTTGACAGCTGCGTTATGTCTGGGAACTCCGGTCTGTTTTTATCTGATCCTTAACAAGTTTTAAGTGATACGAATTTTTTTTAAGTGTTGCGTCTATTAGGACAAAGGTTGAGCTCTTTCAGCCCGTTTCGATTCTGTGTTATATATATTGTGGAAATGAACTTTATTCTCCTATATATGTATTAGGATCAATACTGTGCATTTACGTAAATTATGGCGCCATTATCGAGTGGGAGTGAAACTTGACGTTGCGTTAGAAAAAGATGGCGGCGGCCGTTAAGCGAGTTCCGTAGAGCAGGTTGTTTTTTTTTTCTAAAGGCACTGATTTGTTCTGTATTGAGCCGCGACGTGTTGTGTTGTTTTTTTTTCTAAACTTCGAACGTAAGGGTTATTTAAATGGAAACGATTACTTGTTCAGATAACACGCGCCCGCCGGTTCGTTACAAATTTATTTATTGGATGACGTTTCACGATTGTTCCTCTGGAGTAATATCGGTTCACCATCGGATACCATCAGGTGGTGACGTGGGTATATCTCTGTGATTGTATATCATTATTGCGGTGTATATAATATTATTTAAACATTGCTGTTATAGTTAGGGACGTTTCTAGAACGAGAGTTAAAATCATATACATTTTTCTGCCTAAAGTGGCGCATCGTATGTCTCTATAGTACCAAGCTCAATGTGTCGCAGTATATGTCATCCTAACTAGTATATATGCAATATAATTAAGTGGACATTGCACTTGTCTCGTAATAAGCTGCAATGTAAAAACATTACTATTATCCGACTTAAATGACCACGTTGCCTCTGAAGTTACGAGACTAACTATCTTGTCTATAGCGACAAATTCAATGTGTTGCAGTGTACATTACTCTAAATTGCATCACATTGTTATAGGCGGGCATATGCCTAACAATTAGATGACCAGTCACACTCCTGTCGTAGCTACCACCACCATCACCACACGACATTAAATAGATTACTTTGATAGCAAGAACGTACCATTTTGTCTTAAAGTGTCGAAGTGGTGTTTGTTGTTGTGTAAACATCCTTACTAGTATGACATAGACAAGCATACTACATGGTATACAATCACGACTTAAGATAACAGAACACCATCGATCATCATCAGCTGTAATCACCAGCATGTCCACTCTTAAAGATTTGGAACAGCTCTTTCATCGAGTGGTTAAGAAATCATCCACCGCCGCCATTCTCACGTGACTCCGCTCCAGCTCGACTATCAGCTCTCATCTGTAAACATGGAGCATTTTTAAACCCGTTTTTTATCTTCACAAGATACTCTTTATAATCCACAAGCTTTGAATACAGTTGGCGAGAAAAGTTTTTTTTAAAATTAACATGATTAAGTACGGTCCGAATATTCCGATTTTTGTTGTGAATCGATCTTCTGTTGCTATGGCGGGTGAACTATTAGGATGGCGGTTAAAAAAAGATTACCGCGAAATCGACTTCATATGTTCCGGGTTCTTGAAGACTTGTCAAAAACTGTACTCGCAAATCGACTATACAGTTACAGATTACCTTCTCGCTAAGAGTACCTCATACGTTCCAGATTCGACCTAAAGACTTGACGAAGAGAACTCCCAAATCGACCTCTTATGTTCCAGATTAGATCCTAGAGACTTGTCGAAGAGAACTCCTAAATCGACCTCTTATGTTCCGGATTAGATCTTAGAGACTTGTCGAAGAGAACTCCTAAATCGACCTCTTATGTTCCGGATTAGATCTCGGAGATTTGTCGAAGAGAACTCCCAAATCGACCTCTTATGTTCCGGATTAGATCTCGGAGATTTGTCGAAGAGAACTCCTAAATCGACCTCTTATGTTCCGGATTAGATCTCGGAGATTTGTCGAAGAGAACTCTTAAATCGACCTCTTATGTTCCGGATTAGATCTCGGAGATTTGTCGAAGAGAACTCCTAAATCGACCTCTTATGTTCCGGATTAGATCTCGGAGATTTGTCGAAGAGAACTCCTAAATCGACCTCTTATGTTCCGGATTAGATCTCGGAGATTTGTCGAAGAGAACTCTTAAATCGACCTCTTATGTTCCGGATTAGATCTCGGAGATTTGTCGAAGAGAACTCCTAAATCGACCTCTTATGTTCCGGATTAGATCTCGGAGATTTGTCGAAGAGAACTCCTAAATCGACCTCTTATGTTCCGGATTAGATCTCGGAGATTTGTCGAAGAGAACTCCTAAATCGACCTCTTATGTTCCGGATTAGATCTCGGAGATTTGTCGAAGAGAACTCTAAATCGACCTCTTATGTTCCGGATTAGATCTCGGAGATTTGTCGAAGAGAACTCCTAAATCGACCTCTTATGTTCCGGATTAGATCTCGGAGATTTGTCGAAGAGAACTCCTAAATCGACCTCTTATGTTCCGGATTAGATCTCGGAGATTTGTCGAAGAGAACTCCTAAATCGACCTCTTATGTTCCGGATTAGATCTCGGAGATTTGTCGAAGAGAACTCCTAAATCGACCTCTTATGTTCCGGATTAGATCTCAGAGACTTGTCGAAGAGAACTCCCAAATCGACCTCCCACGTTCCGGATTCGAACTTGGAGAGTTGTTCCATATTTTCTAATATATGTGTATATGTAAATGGACGAGTATGTTATGAACAACATATTTTTATATAAATACGTAAAATTTTGTGTACACGTGTGTACGTGTCGCGTGGCGCGTGTCGCCTGTCTGCTGCTCGTGCGCATGTGTGCGCGCGCGATCGCTCGTCGGGGCCGCGGCTGGGACCCAGAATACCTCCACTTGACCCCACCCACGCCGCTGCACTGCCGCTCTCCCATCACCACTCGGCTAACAACATAGCTCCTAAGTTTCCTTAACGGTCCACTCGACCAATTAAAGCGAATAGCCTGTTAGCACTAATTAGATGCGCTAGACTTAGTGATATTGTTTAAAAAAAAAAAAAAATCTTATTAGGCGTTGCTTTTGCAGTCAACAAACAGTACTGTGATCCGGTTTGAAGGACTCTGTAGCTAGTGAAATTGCTAAAGTAACGAGACTCGACATCTTTTGTATCGGGTGAAGAGCGCAATGTGATGCACATTGTATTATAATTTTTTTTTTTTTTTTGCCTAGTGCTACGTTAGTATAGGCAGGGGTATGACTTAGCATCAGATGAACATACACACATATATATATATATATATATCTTCACAAGTTACTTAAGATTTTTGGATTTTAAATTTTGTCCGGTGCGAGCGAGCATGTGTCGCAGTGTGCATCTCCTGATGTTTATACCAATTGTCGCGCGAAGGTCTACAGCGGGAGTCATTGTAACGCGACGGACAGATGTGTTCCGGACGCGATCGGACTGCGTCCATCTGTCGAACTTGCCATGCGACGGTTCGACAGGCGGCACCGCATGGGAACCTGTCCGACCTCCGCGCCGGCAACAATGCTGCACGCGGAAGCTGGGGAAGATGCAGAAAAAAAACAACAATACACAATCAGATGATCCAGATTCGCACGGGAAACGTCACGCCTTTGTTGTCTCCGGGGTCGCAACCCCCGGCGCCCCGGCCGCCCGCGGAACCCGCGCCCCGGTTCCCAACCCACGGCCTTTCATCCATTGCTAATTTTTTTGCTCCGAATAAAATTATATCAAAATGTTCCGTAATCATTAACATGCATAACCATACTCACTCTTGCACTGGAACCAGCTCTCCAGCTCGCACCAGATTTGTAATATCATCCGTTACTTTACCTATAGTAACCCCATCATCAGCAGCTGAGACTTCCACAGTTACTTATAGACCTCCACCAAAGATTCTCCATGTCGATCAGGTAGGGATTTGGGCCATTTTTTACCAGGGTGCCCCAATGCGGGTTGATGGAAGCCAGAGCATCGTTTGTTGAATAGCAGGGTGCATCTCGACCTGGTGATGTTTTTTTTTTTGGCGTGGGAGCATTGTCTGCGGCATACCAGTCCTCGCGGGGGTAAAAATAGGTTATGTCGCGGATTTGCACCGACTAAAACCCCCCACGATGTACCATCTTGTCGCTTTATGGCAGGGTCAGAGGAACGCTTTCTTCGCACAGCTCCACGATCCCGCCAGCTGCACCATGCAGCCCTACCTCGGGAGGGAAGAACCCCTCCTTTCCACCTTCGTATCGGCACGCCTGAACACAGCGCGCCCTCCTCTCTTTTTACAGTTATCTGGGCAACGGATTCGCCATGGGAGCCAAAAGAAAAAACTTCCGACTCCCTGCGGCGGATTCGGTCTTGGACTCCGCCGCCCTCGTTATACGGCCGCAGAGGGTAGAGAGAGCGGCGAATCGCAATATCGACCACTCCTCTCCCTCCGCGACTCCACCACGGCTGCAAAGGGATAAAGCCGCCCCTGCAACCCACCGGCATGCATCCGAGGTGAGCTTACGGAGCTCACCTGGAGCGGCCACCTTGAGTCGGCTGGGTGGGTTCCTCTTCAAGTCACCGTGGGTAACCAAGCCACAGCTACTGAAGCCCACCGCCACGACAAGGCGGGAACCTGTTCTTGGGGACGAGTTGGTGAGGTTTAGCTCTTCTCTTTTAGCAACACCATTTCACCATATTTGGCAGTAAGTCTCTATCGCTGGAGGCCGTCTAGGTAGGTACTCCAGCTAGTTATTGCAGCTGATAAACATCCATTGTGTTCCGGTTTGGAGGGCGCTATAGCTAAACTCATCATGTTACATCTATCACCTTAAGCTAAGCGACTAGCGCCACTTCGTTATGAGCAGGCGAGTCACTTACCACCAGGTGAGTCCCGCTAGTCTTGTCGCCTAATTACATTGAAAAAGATGATTGTAATCAAATAATTGTATAACTACCCCGTCTCGGTCTCACTTTAGCGACGAGTATGGCGCCGTCCCTGTCCAACGCACCGCGCCGCCTCGGTCGCGGACGAAATGACGATATGACCATAGACAATTACAAATGTACCGATGACCGTGCGCGCGCGACCCCATTGACAGCGCGCGCCGAAACAAAACATTCGTCCGCCATCTTTGTTTGCGGCGTGCAACGGGTGATAAGGTCGGTTTTCCCCACAACATGTAACGGAAATTGTATTTGATAACGCGCTAATCATATTTATAATGAATACAGCGTCCTTTGTTGTTTTTATCCTTGTTTAATAGGTTTTGCCATTGTTAATTAAATTAATAAAGATGGCGGATAGATGTTGCTTCAGATCGTGTCGGTACCGCCGCAGCCGACAGACAGTACTGTACAAACATTACTGTTATCCGGTCTGAAGGACCAATCACTGTTACTGGCGGTAGATCTCTTTTGCCGAAGACCGTCTAGGTAAATACCATCACAGCGCCTATTGCAGCCGACAAACTACTATGCAGATATTACTGTGATCCGGCTTGAACGGCGCTATTTAGTGAAATTACAACGACTAAAATTTTACTTTAAAGCGACGAGTACAATGTGGTGCAGTGTATATCATGCTATCTATCGCCTGGTTATGGATAAGAGTATCTATTAAAAAATAATGACACCATATAAATATACAAACTGGTGCCGTGTCAGGTACCGCTGCTACCTGCGCGTGCGCCGCTAATCTTCAATTTTGTTTATTTTTAAGTCAATAATAATTAAAAAAACAAACAATATAGATAATGATCACAAATTGTCTATGCCTTACAAAATATCCAATTAGTAATATATCATCTGATGATCTGTTGGCGCCCAAAAAATGGCGGTGTTATGATAATGGCGAAGTGAAAAAAAAATTTACATAAAAAAGAAGACTGGTTTTTTTTTAATACAAAGGGAGACAAAGGGCCTTTCCCACGGCATCCAGTTTAAACTAACCCAGTATGTATGCACTGCTTCGAATGCGTTCGCGGCGCAGTCGCGGCTAACTAGGGGAAGTCCCCGGTTCGAATCCAGTAATTAATATTATGAGGTGTGTAGTAGTATTTTAAAACGGCTCCTATATCTGCTCACAAACAGTAGTGTGCAAACATTACTCTTATCCGGCTCGAGGGATCACGTAGCTAATGGTCCTGCTGTAAAGAGAGACTTTATGTAGACGACAGGAATAATGTGGTGCAGTGTATATCATGTCAACTAGCGACAAATTGTTTTAAAGCATCACTTACTATCAAGTGAATGTCTCGCGTGTCAGGTCGCAGTCGAATAATAACAAAATGCAGCGATACGCGTAAACGACGACACTCGTTATTCGGTGACGGTTTGTAAAGCACACACGGCGTGTAGCTCCGTCCTCAATTGCCACAACCTGTCGTAGTCGCGTTAAAGAGGATGCGTCCCAATTCCTAAGTTCCTCTGCCCCAACCCTCGCGCTGGTGTTGCATCATCACGAACTAATGACCTAACGGATAATATTACCGTTACCACAAACAACAGAAAAAAATATTATTAATTAGTCAAATAAAAAAAATAGTGCGTGTCTATTGTCCGAGACTAATTCAGTACTACTACCACGTTTACTTTATTAATGCGCAAGATTACCGTTATCCGGCTCGAAGGACCGTTTAGAAATTACTTCGGTAACGTGTCTGAAAATGTTCGATTTAAAACTACAAACAATATTGTGCTGTGTATCCTAATTAACTTCCGCCACATCGTTACCATCGATTATTCATATCCTCGTCGTCTCGTTATTAATGATTAATATATTTTTTTATTTTGTTCAGTTTTTTGCTTAATTTTATAATAAAATTAATAAAAAAAAATATCTCAATTAATTTGTTTTACATCTGGCGACACCGGCGGAAATCTGCGTGGGCGGCGTTAAGATATAAGTGTACTCAACTTTTCGCGCGCTTTTGTAGAAACTATGAAAGGATTCCGTGTTTGTGGGTGGGGTGGGGGCAGCGCGGCGACGTGACAACGCGGGACAACGTGACAACGCGGGCGGCCGTCCTTTCAAAATAACAGAATTACAGGCGCGCCGCCATTGTTCCCGCGCGAACAGGCGAGGAGGCGGCGGTGCGTCAGGCTGAGCGCGCCGGGGCTTGTGCCTTCTGCAAGAAATCACCGATAACCGAAATTAAAAAAATAAACATTTAAATTTTATATTAACTTCCATAATTAATATATATAACTACAGCTACTCTCCTAGTGATATCGGCATCAGTTTTGTTTTCAAATACAATGCTCGTGTCAATTAAGAATTAAAGTTGAAAAGAAAAAAAAATCGTGTTCGTATATATATTTCCCGTGACCCCGGAAGTAGTTGCATACATACAGGATTTTTCTTAATGATTAACTTTAAGTCTAAAGAAATTACTTAATGATCGCTTATATTTATGGGAATATTACTTATTAAAAAAAAAAAATTTTTTTTTATGCATATTTTCAATTATTGTTTTTGCTGCTCTGCCACCGATTCGCAGCATCGTGATTACGTCATCATCATTATTAGGATAACGTCCACTACCGAGTAGAAGCTGAGTATTAATTTTAAACAAAAAAAAATGTTTGTATATATTGTTTATTGAGGTGGCTGTTCTTTAAGATCATTTGACTGTGTATTATAAAAAAAAGTAATTTCGATGTCGCTCCTCCAGATACACCTACCATTACCAATATGAATAATTTTAACCGTCCATTTTGAGATATACATAGATAATTAACATTCTACTGGTGAAGCCCAGGACAGTCTAGATACTGCCGCAGCGTCTAGTGCAGCCGGGACACAGTACTGTCTAGACGTTGCTGTAGTCCTGTTTGAAGGGCGCTGTAGCTATTACTGGTGATAGTACTTAACAATATTAATGGCGGAAGCGACAGAAGCTCAGCGAGCCGAGTTAGAAGTATTAACGAAAAGACAAGTAAATGGTAGCACTATCGCCTCTCTGATGAGGGGGGAGGAACAAGACTTAAAGTAAATGAAACAATAGTAGAGTAGTGGAGTTGTAGGAAGTGGAACTGTAATAAATAAAGACAAAATGATATATATTATATTATATTATATTAGACTAGAATAAGACGAGAGTGTGACGTAACAAAAACAAGAGAATGTAAGAAGAATTGTAAAGTTAAATGAAGAACGGCGCCCGCATGTAGAGCGCGATGTAGCCAAGAAGGAAATGGAATGGAGAAGGAAAGTGGAATAAATAGAAACAGAAATATAAGTAATAACACAATAAAGGTAATGTAAAGAATAGAAATGCAGGCCCAGGCCCAAAAATGTCCAGGGGAACCATCATCCATCATCATCATCATCATCATGACATCCTATATCACCACAAATCTTTACCGTTATAAAATGTGGCCGTACGCGCGTTGTACATCTAATTTCTTAACTGGAAAGGGCACAGGTCTAAACACCATTCGGTCAATGCAATATTAAAATATTATTTTATTTTAATATTTCCTAAGACAAAAGCGAATACGTCATTCATCCACGTAATATACTTTTTTCATTATTATAAAATTACGTTTTTAAAATTAATATTCTTTTTTTAATTTATTTACTAGTACATAAAACTGGATTTCATTTCACACATATATATATATATATTCAGAATGTATGTATGTGTTACCTTTGCTTACTTCATATGATGAATATATATATATACTCATACATAGAGTAGTTGTGTATTTGGCGGTGTGCGCATGCGCGGTCGGAGGCGGCGTGACGTCACCGCCGGCAGTGAGCGCTGACACAATTTTTTGCTATCAGCTAACATTTGGGTCGGTGTCAGAGTTGAAGAGCGTTGCGTCAGAAGTGTGGCATCAATATCAAGTGGATTCCGTTACAGCTCGTGTATATACACAACAACTATATCTACTATATGTTATCACGTTGCCTTTGATCGCTTTAACACGGAATTCCCACTGATTTTTCTATCAATCCTGTTCCTGCTGTTACGCGCAAGATGTTTTAGACCTGGTTTCGTATTCTGTTAAAGCTATTAAGCATCTACCAAACAGTTGAGTAGGATCGTATCTAGCAAGGTACCAATAATAATGAGACGACAGTTAGGATGTTTACACAACATTACAAATTTCTTGACATATATAAAAGCTCACATTTTTACATTCTAGACCATTACAGTGGAAGCTAATATCATCAGAGATATTCGAAGTCCTACGCTAATCAGTCCCGCGCTGCAAGTATCCAGCGATTCTTGAAACCCTGATCAGATCCTCGGTCTAACTTATCTACCGACTATTACCTTTATTAATGACACAGTAATTAGAATGTTCACATAACGTCTTGTTCCATATTTATCTATTATACAGCCTCAAATCTGTCTTCTAATATCGTATTTGAAGATCATCACTTTTAGAGTTGCGCCTCTCCGGATGATCATTACCCTGTTCGTTCTCGTCACCAGGTATTCAGTCCACATTGTATAATGCGCAACACACGGCAGTAAGTTTGTAGTTTCAGTGTCGCTGCTCACTGGTGCATATATATATGTATATTAACTTGAAAAATGCAGCTGTCGAACGTTACTTTTTACAAACTTAACCGTCACTTAATGTTTTTGCGCGTCAAATCGCTATAAATCGCTTCTAAGTACAAACTAAGTCGCTACTTGCGTTATATATTCTGGCGGCACCGCTTGTCGCGTTCCCGCGCGCTGTCACACCGCCCGCCATCTTGCGGCCGGCGGTCGCGTTCCGTTTTACTTCATGAACAAAGGCGAAAGAGGATTAAAACCTCTTTCGTTCATTTTAATAATTTATTAAATAATTAATATATATATTACTGATGTCAAGTCTCTGTTGCCGGAGACCGTGTATAAACTACCGCAACGCTTATTACAGCCTGCCTACATACAGTACAGTATTGTACAAACGCTTGTGTTCCGGTTTGAAGGGTGTTGTAGTCGGTGTTGTTTGGGTAACAAGATTAGACATATGTAGCGCAATGTGGTGCTGTGTATATCATTCTAACTACCGCCACGGACGGGAATATCACTTATTATCACGTGAACGTCGCGCTCGCCTAGTGGCTGAAAAAAATATTCTAGTTTTAAAGTTTATATATCAGTGATGAGTATAAACTTATTTATGATTGTTACTTAATATATTAAGCCAAGTTACTGCGCAGGAAAATGGCGAGGGCTTTGTGAAGCTTGTTATTTGAACGTTGTATAGCGATGGGTGCAGGCTACATCATAGATAATATATTATTAATAGACAATAAAATAATAACGTTTGTTTTGTCTGTGGTACTTTGATGTTGACAATTATTTTTTTTATCTACATACAAATATTTTTTCGCTCGTTTTTTTTTTTAATGAAGCGAGTAGACGTTTTGTCGGTAAACGATTCTGCCCGTTATACCGAGGCGCTGGTTAGGTTGTGATACGGAGACGTGTTCAGCTGTGGAAATGATGATGATGATGATGTCACTGCGCCACATAGTTTCGGTAATTGTTTCGTTTCATTACCGCAGTAATTTCTTACAAGACGAGCCGAGGCGCCGTAGATGTAATTAACAATAACACTATCTCGCCTATTAACCCACTTCCGGGCGTGGCCGTTCATCATCAGCGCCGGCGGGGAATGACTCATCGCGACAAGCGGCGTAATTAAAACTGACCCAATAATAGTTCACATTCAGGACAAGGACAGCTCGGTTTCGTCGTAGCTGGAGACTACAATGTAGTCTTTTCAAATTATAATGAAGGTTAGCTTGACACCAGAACAGTCAACGTTGTCAGGACGCTGCTAAACTTCATTCTGTTGAAGGCATCTGGTGATGATGGCGATGTTACCTTCAGCTTGGCTTAAATATGAATAGTAGTGTATGTGCTGATGTGGCTACAAAACGGTTCAGCCGATATTAGGATGTAGCAGTAGCAGCTCCTACTGCAGCGATCCGGGAAACAGCATGCAAACTTTACTGTTATCCGGCTCCAAGGACTACAAGGCTAGTGAAATTACTGTGATGACGAGACTTAACATGTTATGTTGTCGGCAACCGTTGGGGAACGCCTATGTCCAGCTGTGGACGTTCATCGGCTGATGCTGCGGACGCCGGTCAGGATGGAAGGATATACACTACACAACATCGCGCTCGCCTTTACACGTAGATGTTAAGGTTGGCTACCTCGGTACATTCAACTGCGAGCGGTTCCAAAATCAAATTTTACATATACATATATATACACACACACACATATATATATATGTGTGATTGGGATTGTAATAAAACAATTTATTTCGCCTAAAACATCTTATTAATTATTTTTCTTTTTAATATCAAATCCTTTTCTTTCTCTTTCTTCATTGTTGGACTTCCCCGTGACGTCCTCCATTGTTGCTCTGTTTGTCTTGTTATATGAGATGTATACATGTGTGTGTGTATATATATATATATATATATATATGTGGGTCGCAGTGTGCATATATCCGATGAGGCGTACAGTTATTGAATAATGAGCCGGCTCAACGGCGCGGTGTAAACAAACGCCGCGACGTCCGACCGCCCGTCCGTCCGCCATTTGTAACTCGAGCGCCGGAAGCGCGCGGGCTTCCCCCGCGCCGGTCACTGCGCCGATATAAACAACCAATAAAGTTTGTATATATATATATACATAGGTGGTAGTGTTTCTGTCGCCGTAGACCCTTTAGGTACCACCGCAGCGCCTATTGCAGCCGACCAACAATATTGTGCAAATATTACCATTATCCGGTTTTAAGGGCGCTGCAGCTAATGTAACTACTAGGATTATTAGATTCAACATCTTACGTCTCCATAACAGCTAATTTATGTCTCTACTGTTGGGGCACCAGCCTACCCTCAATACGAGAGCGATGGCCACAGTCACCCCGCGGGCCCAACGCGGATTGGTGACTTCACACACACCTCGGAATGAATTCCAATCCATGTCCAAGTTTCCTCGCGATGTTTCCCTTCACCGTTTGCATTTCGCTGTTACTTAAGTACACAAATGTACGTAACTTAAGTATTAAAGTCAAGGTACATGCCGAGGTCCCAACCCGCGACCTGAGGAATGTATCATATATTTCTCCTACCCTCACTTTGTCAACACCTTAATATTAAAAAATATATTATTGTATTAGTTATGTTGACTGTTCTATATTTTTTAAATAAATATAAACATTAGACATCACTACTTACTAGGGGTGCAAGTAAGGGTTCCAGCTCAACATCTCGCGGGATCCAAGCCAACTTCACCAGCTCGAGGTGCAGCCTGCTGACCAACGAACGAGACTCTTGCTCCCAATGACTCGCATTGGGCCAGCTTGGTAGGAAGTGACCCAAATATTCTCTCATATGAACCCCTACCCGATCGTTGTGGGAACTTTTGAGAGACGCCTATGTCCAGCAGTAGATTAGTTATAATTTTTTTTTTTTTTATTGAAGCGATGAGCCTAAAGGTGCATTCAGCTCACGTCAAGCGCTGCACAGCACTGCGCTCGCCTTAACACGTAGATGTCGAGTGTCGTTATGCCGGTATACTGACCATCTGCAGCGCAGCGCCCTTCAAACCGGAACACGGTAATGTTTTCTCGAGCACGGTCGGCCGCTCAGTTGACCTCGGCCGGCTGGGTGGGTGACGCACACGCACCCGCGTAGGACAAGCGAAGCTTGAATCCTGACCGTTGCCACCCCATCCGGCGCAGCCTAATCATATCTTGCGCTGCCCCACTTCCTCCTCAAGACGTATTACAA
Source organism: Ornithoptera priamus (assembly GCA_029034505.1). Taxonomy (NCBI): domain Eukaryota; kingdom Metazoa; phylum Arthropoda; class Insecta; order Lepidoptera; family Papilionidae; genus Ornithoptera; species Ornithoptera priamus. Next base: position 191,890 of record JARDWD010000248.1, on the reverse strand, counting down.
TTTAATTGTTTCACTTAACCTTGAGTGGTAACTGCGCGATGACTCCAGCACTATATTATTTATACACAAAGGGAAAATAATATTAAACGTTTCTGAACGAAAGTGATGTTACAGAGAGAGAGAGAGAGAGATATGGTTCCATTATAGGAGGAGAGAAAGGGACGGAAGAGCGTAGAAAGAATTAAGACTCATATAAGTAAATTAAACAGCTGATTTTCATAATAATTATTTTATTAATGTTTCTACCCAACTTCTTCCCCTCCCTCCAAATAAAATGGCCGCCGTCCAAATCGTATGTCTTATTTATTCAAAATTTAAATAATTTTCAAATAGTAACAGTAATGTATGTCAGATTTGATGATGATGATGGAACTGCTGCCGAAGATTGTTACATCTGGAAGCAGTAGTGTGCAAACACCACTGTTTCAGTTTGGAAATCGCTATGGCTAGTGTAACTATGGCAACGAGACTCCTATTCCACGAGATGAGTAAAACGATCACGTTATTATTGATATAAAATGACATTCACTATCTCCACGTCACCACCAAGTCTTCACCATCATCATCAAAATTGTCTCGTGAAATAAAGGAATTAAAAAATATAACCTGTGCGAATCGTTTGGCTATGGCCCACACACAGGAGACTGCAGCATAAAGTATTTTTATTTTTGTTTAAATAACAGTTACACGTACCTAGTATTAATACTATGTAAATGAACGCTCGGCAAGGAATCGTTCTCGGTGGGCCTTTTTTTATATGATGAAGTTTGCGTCGCTGGCTTCAAGAACAGCTTCATCAGAGTTAGGGCTCGCGGGTCTAATGTATATAAACAAAAAGAGAAAATTAAAAAAAAAATTAAAAATAAAACTCAAACCAAAGACAATAACAAACATTATTACTAAACACACAAATCTAAATATATATAAAGAGGAAGGAAACAGTTGAGTAGATATTAGATAGGGAAGGGTTGAAGAGTTGGGTAGTGATATAGAGGGTGTTAAGTAGTACATGTATAGATAAGTAGATCGTGAAATCTTAAACTAAGTAGCGTAAGCACAGGGGTCATCGGAGGAGGGAGCGCGGTATCGATTTCTGAACGGAAATTTATATGGTACTACTCGATATGTTGGGTGTCGTGTGGTACAAAATTGGAAGTACGTCACACCCGGTGTGGTGTGGTGTGTGTGGGGCATGCTAACGGCTCCGTGGGGGGGCGTGGGGCGATATTAAAAATATAACTATCGCCCGGGACACGTTGCCAACGTTACCGAAGCCGCCGCGCGCACAGATAACGTACGGACACGTTCCCGCGCAAATCTGACATATATATATTGTATCGATTATATAATCTTTTTTTTTGTTGACTCTGCCGTAGTATGTAATAGATAATGCCTATGATTATCGTTTGTTAATAATCGCATTAAAAATAGTTTAAGTTCTAAAATTATTACCTATTCCCAGCTAAAACTTGTTTTACTTAACTACTACAATAACTAATATTTCCAAGACTGTATTAACTTATTTATCTCTTAGTATAATTTGCTTACCCCCTTCTTCTAAGATGCATCTCCGACTAGCGAAGGTTGTCGGTCAGCTCACTATATTTCCCCCGGTTTCTTGCGAAGCTGAAATTTAATAAAAATAATAATTTGCTTACTATTATCTTAACTTGTCGCCTCTTCTGAATCCATATTACTGCAGTCTTCTATACAATCACTCGTCTTATTGCTCCCCCATTACATTAATGTCACATACACAAATTTCTTCTCGCTTTACAATTGTCATCTTCTTTCGTGTACTTCATGATTGAAGGTCGTGATTGTCCTGAAATGCTCTTAATGATGCCTCCACACCGCTCTGTTCTCGGCACGTCGCGGAGCATCGGGCAGACGAGCGACCCGTGATCACTTGCCCTCGATCATTGCTACTACAACCAGGTTATTGAGATTGTCTGATTGTCTCCGGGTAACATGGCCAAATTGATGGTAATTTTAAGTGACTCGATAATGGATTTGTTGATTGTCTTAATGTCTATGGTATGCTGTGTTTCCTTCCAATACCGGATCTTGAAAATCTTCGATTTTCATTCCGTCGTCAGCATGAAAGGATCATGATTCGAAACCGTACAGGAATATCGAGAATATGTTTCTAATAGTTGTCATTAAATAGAATAAATAGTGAATAATTGAAAGCGCTTCACCATCGCACAGCATCACCACCAGGTCGTGGTGTAACACGGAACTTATCAATAAATATACACCAATATTACAGATTGGCCCTCATCTACTCCCTAATGTTTTACAACATGGCCGCCCGGAGGCTACGGTATATAGGTCATCCGGCCAATAAACTCTCTGACAGTTAACTTTAATATTTTAAAAAAAACTATCATTAAAATTAATAATATTTTGTATACTAATAAATTAGTAATAATAATATTCGTTTTTTTTAAAAATAAAATTATGACAATATGACATGTTTTTATTATCTGTACCATTAATTTATATTGTTATCATCTCAAAAAAATTATTAAAATATTCTTTTTAAATATATTAACTGTATTAACAAAACGATTTGCTTTATTTTATATTTCGCTTGTATAATAGTAGTGTACAAATTTTACCCAATTTCCTGTATTTACATTTCGCCATTTTTAATACTGTTAAAATTTATAGATTTTTTTTTATAATCAGATTTTAAAGTCGTACGTTTAAAAGTGTTCGCAGAGCGGTGCAGTGTAAATATTCTAATTATCACCTTATTAATAATATAAAAGTGTCATCGCTATTTATTGAATTTTAAATGGAAACTCCCATCAAACCGCATTAGGTTCAAACAAACACCCCCCCCCCCCCATATGCATCACTACTAACGGCTCCTGGTGGCCGGAGGTGTTGTGTGCAGGACCGTACGACGTAATCTTTGTGGGCAGGCCGTCTATCAGCTGTTGATTGGCAGAAAGCAGTGCGAAAACACTATTATCCGGTTTGAAGGGTGTTGTGGCTAGTGTAATCCCTGGGGTAACGAGACTCAGCATCTTACGTCTTAGGCTACGAGCGCAATGCGGTGCAGGTGAGTAAGTAAGTATTGAATGATCTGTGTGTGGTGTTTATGGTGTATGTGGTGTTCGTGGTGGTAGTTCCGCCTGCAGCAGACGCGGCGGCGGCAGCACGGCGCGGCGGCCCCTCCCCGCCCCGCCCCGCCCCGCCCCGCCTCACTCCGCCGGTTCCGTTAAGCGAAAGTGAAACGGATGCGCTCCGTAATCCATTGTGATGCATCGCACGTGCCATCCGGTTTGAGATGTTTTTTGTCCTCTCCGCAGTAATAAGATGTTGTACAGAGTATTTTTTGTGTGTACTCTCTATCAGTATTCACGGTGTACTGATCCCCTCTGTCTGTTCAAGCTGACAAAGGGGAAACGGAACTTGGTGATCTATACAGGTTGTAAATAGAATTGAACCAAATAAAACGGTGTCATAATACCATCATCGTCAGGTCGCTGTACTCCACTGCTGGACAGCATTGATGATCCAACTAGATTATTAGATTATCAACTTCATCATGCCTGGAGGAATCTATTCCAGCCATCAGCTGTTTTCATCTGATACTATCTAAGCCTTACTCCACTCCTCTATATATTCAATATGGAGTAGACATATCCAGCATGGCCGTCTCTGGGCTCATGGCGCTATCATCAGTAACCCTGACTCCAAGAAAAAAAAATACTGCCAACTATTTTCATCATCATCGTCATCAGCAGCTCTGTTAACATATATTGGTATTTGTCATAGTGCAACCGTATAATGTGAATACCTTTGCCTAAATTATTAAAATGTTGATGATCATCGCCATTTTGAAATCAAATTTGGCGCCAATTTTAAACAATTAAACCGTTTCCTAATCCCAACGAGACGCGCGGGACGTTCACCTGATGGTGACACACACTGCACCGGATTGTGCTCGTCGCTTCGAAACAAGGTGTTGATTTTCGTTATTCCAGTAATTTCTCTAGCTGCAACATCCTTCAAACCGGATCTTAGTAATGTTTGTACATTAATATTTGTCGGCTGCAATAGGTGCTGCGGTGGTACCTAAACTATCTCCAGCCACAGAGAGACACTACCGCCAGTGATAGCTACAACGTCCTTCAAACCGGATCACAGTATTATCTGCACCGAGCTGCTTGTCGGCTGCAAGTGTGTTTGATTACTGCATAATAAATTGTTGGTGCCAATGTAAACTGCAGCCGTGTTTCACCACCAACACTATACCCGAACAGCACCAGCGGGACGCCGTCGGAGCCAGCTCCGCACCGGACGGTGTTCGACGGCAACAAATCAATATTTTTTGTAACCAACGCAACACTACCATATCTTGGCTGTAACCATCTGTCCGCTTCCCCCTATTTCCTACAGCGGTTCGCGAAAAAAAAGTAGAGGCGGAATAAAGCGACGCCTTTGCCTCGTAAGACGTCAAGGTGCGCGCGTGTAGCGATTGGCGGGCAGCTGGGGACAACAGCTGCGTTCGAGATTTGAAATTGCACTTGTTGCGCGCGCATTGTTGAGGCGGCGGCGGCGGACGCCCGCGCACGCGCACGAGCCGCTACGCGCACCCCGCCGCTCACCCCGCACCCTCACACCCATCGCACCCTTTGACCCAATAACGGTAACGTCTTCAACGTCAGAAGACGTAACGGCTCTATCGCCGTGATGCAAATATACATATATATATATATGTATACAATGAGATGACGTGCGGATCGTTCGCCTCATTGTAATTATATTTCTACATCATTATATCCGTTGTAGATTTGGAGTATGGTTGATATAGATCCGGTTTCGCTGACGTTCTATTATATATATACAGAAAAACGTAAATGTACCATCCATCGCCACCAACTTTCAACTTAACGTTAGTATAAATACACTACAGAAGAAACATTACTATCACAGTTAAAACGGTAACTTCATTACACACCGGTCCTTCGAGCCGGATAACAGTAACATTTGTACGGTATAAATACAGATAAAAAAATTACCATAGAGAAAAAAAATAGATACTGTCCTCGTTGCATCAATGCTTACGTTCCAAATGGATTTAAAAAAAAATTTTGTCTATTGTCGAATACTCCCCCGTGTTGGCGCGTGCCGTTAACGCAAGTGTCCCGTCCCAGCAGTTGGGCGTGGGCGTGGGCGTATCGCGACAACAATGTGATGTTGCTTCAAGTTGAGAGTGATCTCTCTAGTTACTTTTAATACAGGTAACTATTGATTACTACTGAACTACTGAGGAACTGACCCCGGGCACGATCTGGGTTAAGGGTTGGTAGGAGATGAAGAGGGTTCCAATCATCATCGTTTCAGCTTCCCACTGTCCACTGCTGGGATTTGGAACTTGCCAATGTCAGTAGCGATGCATTGTGTGTTTAGTAGCGACGGGACTCTTGCCTGAGACCGAGACCGCTCTAAGTACAACCGGAGCTCCTGCTGCAGTCGAACAGTACTCCGCAGATGTTACCGTGTTCCGGTTTGAAGGGCGCTAAAGGGTTGTAGCTGAAGAAACTACTGCGGTTACGGGATTTAAAATCTTACTTGCCGTTGACTAATATCTATTTTTGTTTTGGGTAAGTACCACTGCAGATCTTACTACAGCTAATAGTACTGTGTTAATATAACCGTTATCCGGTTTGAAGGATCATGCAGCTAGTGAAATTAGTGCCGGTAGCGGCGGTTAATAGTATACGTCACAAGGCGATAACAAGCTAAGTAGCGCTACATTGTTATTGCTAGTCGTGTCACTTAATATCAAGTGAACTCTATATATCACGCGATTACACTTGAATACAAGTGAAAGGTGTTATCAATAGTGACAGTGGGGACTAGGTAGACATAGAGCAGCTGCTTCTTCTTAAAGTTGCTGTTCTCTTCTAAACTGTATGACATACAGTGTGTGAGGAATGTCTCCAAGAGTCTACATCCACGCCACTCAGTGCGGATGTGGTGTGAAGCCTTTGCACTGCTTACCAGGTGTTTCCTGAAGGGATCCGATATCCTTCCCGCGAACTTCGCCGCTCTATATATAGCTGTGACCGGAAGTCCATATTACATACATACACCACGCACTTCCGGTCTCGTAACATGTATACTTTAGCCGCTCTTTTTGTTCAATTCTGTATTCACCTGATAGTAGGTGATATATAATAAGCCTAGTTACTGAAAATAATTTCACTGGGTACATGGTCCTTCGAACCGGATAAATGTAATGTTCATACACTACTGTTTGACAGCAGTAGGAGTTTAGTGTGAAGCAGTGTATACATCCTAACAAATGTTCCTCACCTCGTTGCCAAGTACAATATAGAGCAAAGGTCCGGCTCGAAGGACCATCGGAGCGCACAACGTCTCGGATGTTAGATCACAATGCTCGCAGTGTACACATCTTAGCTAGTGTCACTTACATTAATGTGTTTTATAAACTTGAGATCTGGAGGGTTGCGTTTGTCTGCTCCGTGAGCGCGCAACGGCGCAGGGGTGGCGCCCGCTCGCGCACAGCCCTGTTGCAACAAGGGGATGCCAACCCGAATGCAACACTTGATTTAAAAAAACCCTCACACAATGCGCCCGGTAACGAACGCAACACTAACTTAAACGTCTTTCACCCCCATTTAACTAACTCACCCTGCACACAACCCTGTTGCGTACTGAATAAGTGTTAACATCGTACCGACCGGAAGTAACGGACGTCGTACATTCACGAGGTGGCCGTACCTCGGGGAGTAAGCAGCGGCCTCGTGTCCCGAACTGGAGACACACCAGGTTCCAGTTCCACTTAATCACGACTGGACTGGTGACTTACTACAGCTTACATATGAAAATCCAAACATAATCATTGTAGTGATAAGTCTTGATTACGTCATACCTCTAATCCCAACGGTGGGACTCCGAGCTGTATATACTGATAGTTACAAATATAACGTATTCAAGTATGAAATACACGTATTTATATTAGCATAAATTATAGTTATGTCCACTTTATGCCCAACAGTGGGACGTCTACCGATTGAGACCGTAATTACATGTATAATACTTTTTATAATACATATATATCAGTTTACGTAACATAGTAATTTGTTATGATACTAAGTTTTAGACTAATGGTACTAGTGCAGCGTATAAATACTAACATTACATACTAGGACGATATTACGAATAAACTGTTATTTAATTTAATTATCTAATATATAAAATATTTACAATACTAATGATAACTAGATAGAGAAAAAATCAGACTCCATCTCACGGATCGAACCATGGACCTCGATACTGCGGAAGCCCTATCCACTGCACCAAGAGCTAGTTATCTAGAAATCATGTTACGCAATACTTAGTACGTACTCCTGTACCATATAGAACTGAGACCGTATAGGTAGACCAAATAGTACTATGCAAACATGAATATTATCCTGTTTGAAGGGTGCTGTATGTTGTGTAATTACTGAAGTAATGAGACTGAACAATGTGGTGCTGTGTATATAATCATAATCAGCGCTGCGTTGTTATCGTCAAGTCACTTACTATCAGGTGAACGGCGAGCTCGTGTCGTCGCTTAATTGAATGAAAACAATATCATTAGGTTTAAGTTTTGTTCGTTAACGTCTATACATGTATGCATATATATATATATTTATATATATGTATATATATACACACAGCCCCTGTCCGTCTGTGCAGTGCCGTTAACGGGACAAAAAAAATAAAGCCCCGCTCGATAAGGTAGACTGCAACAAGCGCCATTGTTGGGGAGCACAAGGGTTCGCTGTGAATGGTGACGAGACGGCGCGGGAACGTCTTCGCTAAATGAACTCCTCACACAAGCAAACCTCCACTTAAATACACACATATATGTATGTATACATATATATATGTATGTAGCTGGACGTTTGACATTTGAAAATACATTAAAATCAAACGAAGCACAGATTATACTAGCAATTAGTTAATCATAATGTCTGCTTCATTACTGGCGGATGACAGATAACACATACCAACCATTTATTGGCGAGGTTATTGGGATTGAATAAAAACTGAGCAAATGGTGTCATACCACCACCGGCTTGGTGTCATACCACTAAAAGACATCAAGACCACATTCTGCGTAGATCCGATTGTAAACAATTTAAAGTTTAACATAATATATTTCAATAAATGCAATGAGATCTGTAACATACAGTTTTAATAATTATTACTAAAAAAAATAATTAAAGCATTATTCTAAAATCAAAAACTGTATTACTTATGAGTTGGACATATAAAATTTCTTATAGAATTATTTATTTGTTACAATATTCATAAAGTCCGTTAAATCGCGTCGGTTAAAATCGATATTTTATTCATAAGCACCGCGGCGCCCCTACCCTTGAAGGATTTCGTTTAATTTACTGAATATTGATCGGGCAACTGATTTACTCCGTTTGGGCCGGTTATCTGTTCAAATGCAGTTTCTTAAATAATAGAGAAGTAACACAAGATATCAATTTATTTAAAGATTACGTTATAAAATCATTACTTATTTAAAGAGTGTACCTTTTTCTCGTTCTTTATATTAATTAAGTAATATTTAATTAAATTGTATGCTGGCAATTATAGTCGTAAGACAATAATAGTTTTTGCACGTTTCGGAACGCAAAGCGCTGCGGCGAGCTGTCACTGTAAGCGCGCGAATTTCTCGCTCCAGCTGATTCATACAATTAGTCTGCTACCTGTTAGTTGAAGAATAACAAAAAATGGTGGATGGCACGTTGGAACTATTTCTAACACAATTTGCATGGGAACATTTCGGTTTGTGCCGGAATTGATATATTCTCATAACCTTTGGTGAACGGAACTCTTTGTGTTTTGAACTCGAAATGTGTGATCAGAAAGGGCACGGAGGTACGTGGAACCAGTTATCCGGTATATTTATTGCTTACGACAGCTTATATCGACTCCCTAAAGTAACGTGCATAGAAAAAAAAAACCCCATTGTTACGTGTCCCCCTTACGAAATTGAAAATATATTGTTATCTTTATTTTCGTCTTCGATTTAGGCGAGGCCATGTTTTTATACCATTATCTGCTCTATATAAATATATAACCGCCTTCAAAAATATGGTTCGGTACTAATTAACACTTATCTTTTAATTTTCGTATTTGGAAAATCATGAATCATGTATGGAAAAAGAGAAACGAGTGATATCAGAATGAAACGTTTAATTACAATAATCTGGCTATGTTCATAAATTTTTATGCTAACAGTAGTGAGCACCGAGACTCCTGTAGTTAATTAACTTTGATAATTGGTTATTTAATAATTTCAATCTTAAAGCTATGTGCACATTATGATGCAGTGTAAATATCCTGACAAGTGCCTTATAATTTGATAACATCAGAAAATTATTACATGAGAAATGTTTAGGCGTGCATACCACATAGTTACCAGTGACACTAAACTGAATAATGTGATAGTTATCATGTAGAGTATTTTGTAGGAGATTAAAATATTTAAACATTTATTTTTTTAAAAGATTTTTCTTTTTTGTATGGTGTTTGTATAATTCCTCATATTTATGTTTAATGGTTAAAAGAAGAAATTTTAATATTTTTTGTTGTAGATAGAAAAGGAATTAATAGCTATAGTACCATTATATACAATGTGACAATGTAGTTGTCAAACTTAATGGTATTTTCTTTGTTACAGGTTAATAACCGAGAATTTTAAAATCAACTCGGGGAATAGCGCAAAGAAAAGGAAACAGACTGAAGCCCAATCAACTAACTATAAGCTTAAAATGAACCCCCACTCACTGGACTTCAGCAGGAATCAGTCGCCACACAGCTCACCCATTGCCACACCATCTAAGAGGAGGATACTTGGTGAAATTCAAAATTCAACATTCCTACAACGGAGCTCACCTATTTTAGAAGGAATCAAATCACCGACAATAGAGAGATTAAGGAACACACCACTGAAAAAATCTCCTCTAATTGACAGGAACTCCATCTCACCATTAACAAGTCGATCAGAAAGGGTCAAAAGGGGTGCAGCTAAAATCTCCAAGATATACGAGGAGAGATCTAGGTTCAGGATGTCTAACAAGGAGAACCAAAGCCCATCTAACAAGTTGATCAGTGAGACGTTCATGAAGTTAGATATAGAGGAGGAGACGAGGGATTGCTCATTCGGGGACACTTTCCGATCATTGATGTGTGCAGAGACAAAAATTAAACCAAATTGGCCGATGACTAAGGTATGTTTACGAATTTATTTTGAAGCTTCAAGATATTCCACATTCCATCAGTGTGCACATCCTTACTAATCGGTGTGAGTCCAACATAACCTGTCTATGCTTCCATGAGAATAACTATGGATAGGGATTTGCCCCACATAAGTAAAAGCTAGATACATATCCATTGGTGGACATAGGCCTCCCCAAAGATCTCCACATACTGTTAGCATGGCCTCTGGTACGGCTAGGACTCTAGGAGCTGGTGTATGCATGGGTTTGTATGGGGGAATCCCCCCAAAAGGTACCATTGCACCTTTTCTAAATAGTACTGTGCAAAGATTATTCTGTTCCGGTTTGAAGGACCAGCTAATGAAATTACTGAGGGAATGAAATTTTTGTTTCATTCAACGAAATGATGAGGCCAGCACCAGCGCGACGTGCACCTGATGTTAAGTGATAAACAACGTGGCGCTAGTTGAGATGATATACACTACACCACGTTACGTTCGTCTTAAGATATAAATTGTCAAGTCTCGTTACCGCAGTAATTACAATAGATACAGCGCCCTTCAAACCGGATCACAGTAATATTCGCACAGTACTGCTAGCCGGGTGCGATAGCCGCTGCGGTGGCACCTTGAAGGTCTCCGGCAACAGAGACACCAGCACCAGCTCTAATATAACCTCTGAAGGCAGCATGTTGTGTCTACATGGCCCATGGTCCATGAGAGAGTGGAGCTGATCGCGTTACCAATAATTATGTTTCCTTTACTGATTCCAGTTCGACTTCACCAATGCTTTACCACAAAAATCCTATGGAGAGGAGGACGTATCGTTAAAACAAGACATGTATGTACCGGAGAAAGACTTGGAGCCGGATCTGGACACCGGCTTTGAAACCTTACACGACCTGGAGGAGGAGTTCGACGCGGACAACTTCGATCAGTGCTCCAAATATGAGATCATATCGACCGACAGCCCCAACATCATATCGAGGGGACGGTCCACGTCGAGGAAGATTAACGCCAAGGACTTCGTGTTCGGTGCGCCGTTGGCTGATGAGGAGGCGTCCACATCCTTCAACCGGCCGAACGCGAACGCAACCAGGATGTTGAACTTCGAGGAGGAGCCCTTCGAGTTCACGTCACCTGCTGCGAAACGGCCGGCCAGCGTCTCGGTGAAGAAGTCCCTCAAGTTCACCGACACGCCCACCAAACTCTTCAAAGCGGAAAGTGAATCGAGCAGCTCCGCGGAGTCGCCGTGCACCGCCAAGATAAGATTCCCATCAGAGTCCACCACGTCCATGGAGAGCGGCTTCGTCTCCGAATTCGAGGAGCCATTCTTGGAGCTCGAGGAGATGTCCAACTCGCCCAAAATGGCAAACTTCAATGAGCTGCTATCAGGCACCATTAAAGAAGACGTTGTCTCTAAAGACTTCCTTCGGAGACCAATCCACAGGAGCCTCAGCTTTAACCCGGAAGCCTCTAGAGCCAGGGTCTCTCTATTCTCAATAACAGAAAGCCCAGGGACGAAGAAGTCTCAGAAGAGATCCGAGTGCGATGAAGTAGACAACGGATGCAATAAACGGAGGAAGTCCAACTGCGAGTCTCCGGAAGTTGAGGGTCTGAAGCGGCCTGTGCTGCAGAGGGCCTTCTCCGAAAACAACGCATCCATCATGTCTGCTCTCGCTAGATGTAAGTTAGCCGCTTGTATTCAATTACTAGTTTACCGTACTGGACAGTAGTAAGGAGACACTGCACCCATTGCTCCCCCGTGCGGTGGTCGTGTTACTGTGGCCTTCCGGTCTGAATGCCGGTAGCGATCACGTGGTGTCGTGTGAACATCCTCACGGGAACCTCTCCCGCCAACGAACCAACAACTGGACGACTATACATAAAACCTGCGACACTGCAAATTAAGTGTGGGTTGTACTTCCAGCGGCAGTTGACCCGGACCTCATCGGCGACTTCTCCTTGCCGTTCGCGCTGCCGCTGACCATCGGCGACCACTCCGACCTGAAGTCCATATCATGCGACACCCTCGCCGGTCTACTGAGAGGAGAATACGATCAGAGCATCAGCGACTTCCGGGTGAGTAGTGTGAAGTTTTTATACACTGTATTGGTTCTGATGGTAGAGCCCCTCTTTTTTTTAATCAAACGTCCAAACGAGCAGGACGTTCACCTGGAGGTAAGTGATACGGCCAACCCATGAAAACATGGCGCTAGTCAGGATGATATACACTGCTTAATATTAAGCCTCATTACCCCAGTAATTTCATTAGCTATAACGTCCTTCAAACCGGAGCACAGTAATGTTTGTCAGCTGCTATAGGTGTCTAAGTGCCGTCGCAACTCCTTATTTTGCTATTAAACAGTAATGTGTAAACACTGCCGTTATCCGGCTCGAAGGACCATATAGCTTTTGTTATTACTAAGGTAATGAGACTTAACAATGTTATGCAATGTGCTACATCCTGACTTAGTTATTACCATCAGGTGAACGTCTCCTCGCTTTGTCCAATGTTAGAAAGTGATATTCAGTCTCCGTTGCCATGGTAATTTAACTACAGCATCCAAACTAGTAGTATAGTATGTAGTGGAGCTGAACATTATTACTTCGTGTAGTTCCCTTAGTGGGCTTCTGGTGTACCTCGCCCCGTCAGATCCAGATGATGAACTGGCTACCGGTCCGCAGGTGATAGACTGCCGCTATCCGTACGAGTTCGACGGCGGCCACATCCTCGGCGCTGTCAACTACTACACGCAGTCGCAGGTGCTGTCGCTGGTCAGCAAGCCGCTGCAGACCAGAGCCTCACGGGAGAAACGCAACATCCTCATCTTCCACTGCGAGTTCTCACTGGAGAGAGGGCCCAAGCTGTGAGTATATTTGGGTGACTACCGATATTTACTGCCTAGGTACCACCACCACCGAAGCAAGGAACAGTATTCATCCGGCTCAAAGGACCATGCGGCTAGTGAAATTACTTCGGCCAGTCTTATATCTATATGGGTGAGCTGGAGATCGCCTAGGAAGCCGACAAACGGCAGTGTGCAGACATTACTGTGATCTGGTTTGAAGGATGCTGTGGCTAGTGTAATTACAGGGGTAACTAGATTCCTACACCTTGTCTCAAGCAACGCGCGCAATGTGGTGCAGTGCATACCATGTGAAGTAGCGCCACGTTGTTATTGGCGTATCATTTACCATCAGGTGAACTGCCCGCTCGTCTCATCGCCTTGTGAAAAAAAAATATTGTCCGCGATAATTTCATTAGCTGCATGGTCCTTCGAGCCGGATAACAGTGTTTGCACATTTGGGCTGCCGCTGTAGCTATGTACCCTGCTATGATAGCGACAGAACTAGTTCCAGTCAAACTCTGACCATTTTTTTTAACCGAACACTGTTGGGGCACAGACCTCCTCCACCCTCAATGTGAGGGGAGCATTTATTCTGTTACATATATATATATATATGTACCTGTTCCGCCAGGTCCCGCTTCCTGCGCTCCAACGACCGCGCCAAGAACAAGGAGAACTACCCGTCGCTCCACTACCCCGAGGTGTACCTGCTGCACGAGGGCTACCGCTCCTTCTTCAAGCGGTACCCGGAGCTGTGCACGCCGGTCGGCTACACGGCCATGCTCGACCCGCAGCACAGGCACCTGCTCAAGCAGCACAGATCCGTGCAGCAGCCGACGGCCTCCGTGCACCCCAGGCGGAACCGCTTGCACCTGTAGATCCTCCGAGTGCAAGCAATGGGCTTACCTGGTGAGAAACCACCGCGATCTATTCGGAAGAACGAAGAGTCGGCACTGCGGTTTAGTTAACATATGGTTTATAACAGCGAAAAGACATATCGAGTACCGCGGTATACTCAATAGACCGTGGGTAACAGAAAATACTGCAGTCTCCTCAATAGACCGTGGTTTACTAATAATACTGCAGTCTACTCAATAGACCGTGGTTTACTAATAATACTGCAGTCTACTCAATAGACCGTGGTTTACTAATAATACTGCAGTCTACTCAATAGACCGTGGTTTACTAATAATACTGCAGTCTACTCAATAGACCGTGGTTTACTAATAATACTGCAGTCTACTCAATAGACCGTGGTTTACTAATAATACTGCAGTCTACTCAATAGACCGTGGTTTACTAATAATACTGCAGTCTACTCAATAGACCGTGGTTTACTAATAATACTGCAGTCTACTCAATAGACCGTGGTTTACTAATAATACTGCAGTCTACTCAATAGACCGTGGTTTACTAATAATACTGCAGTCTACTCAATAGACCGTGGTTTACTAATAATACTGCAGTCTACTCAATAGACCGTGGTTTACTAATAATACTGCAGTCTACTCAATAGACCGTGGTTTACTAATAATACTGCAGTCTACTCAATAGACCGCCGTCTACTCGGTAAGTTGACTTTTACTCCTTTAACGGAAAGATTAAAAATATATAAAAGAAATAATTTTTGATATACAAGACACAATAAGAAAATGCGTTCCGCCATAAACAGCCATAAACAGTGCGCGTGAGGAAAGAACTAATCTTGTCTATGGAATGTGTCGCGGGGGACAACCCTGAACGCGAACACGAACATGCACACGCACACAAGCAAGCGTACCGACGCAGCTCGGTTAGATGAAATGCCATACTAAAGTAAACTTAAGTCGTTAGTACAAACACTAGGATTAGGAGCAATATCCCACCTCTTATCTATATATACATATACAATTATCGTACGCCATTTTGATGTAGGTTAGTATTAAAGTTATTTATAGGTATTAAAATGGAGGCCGGAAGTATCGAATTCGAATGTAGGAGGTAGGCCTGAATTTTATATTGGCATAACGGTCACCTGATGGTGTGCGCACGACGACCACTTACGTGGCGCTTCTGACCATCACTGGACACACGTGCCCGTTACTCTAGTAATTACATTGGTGTTGAGGTCCTCCGGGCCGGATCGTGGCAAACCCCTCACACTATCGCTAGGAGAAGGGAAATATTTAGAAAACTTTAGTTTTCATAAAATCATGAAATTTCATAAGAAATTAAAAAAAATTCAACAATTATGCAAAACTCGTTACAGATGATGAAAATAATACGTTCCGTTTCAAGTGAATGTTTCAATAAAATAATTGATTTAAAAAAACTCGTTGATTAAAATATCAACTATTAATGTAAATAAAAAAAATTATTCCGAAAAACACTCAAAATAAAGTGTCATTTGTTAATAATGAATTGTATTAAAATTTTATTCGAAAATAAAATATCCTATCAATGAATTTAGTTTATAATATATATGTGATGAAATTAAAAAACAAAAAACTCAAAATTGAACGTATTCCAATGAACAGTCTATTTCCGGTCGGCTATTGGTTGGCTGCGCGTCACGTCGCGTCGCACGTTGAGCTTTAACACGTTACACTGAGTGCCGTTTTTGAACCCAAGATAATTTAAGACTTGTAAATATTAATTTAAGTCGGACGGACGGACGGACGTCGTGTGTATATATAAATAAAGGCTGTCACTGAGCTCTGCCATATCCTAATTTAAGTGTAAGTTTAAAAAAAAAACAAACAAAAACTGTCAAATTCGCGCGGGAAAAATATAAATGGTAAAATGTCACTGACGATTTTGAGTGTCGATGAAAACTTCTATTTAGCTAGTTGTAATTTTTTTTTGGGCCCAGACCCGGGCGGGGGTCAGTTTTAGTGGAATTGTCACAAAAACAAATTATATTTGAATGTTAATTTCGGATGGTACCTGCTTAGACGGATGGAGGGGAGGAGCTTTGGTCACCGGCCGCGGCCTTATTCCAGTTATAGTTTCCACATTCATTGGAGTCCATACGGCAAATACAAATTACATTATTTCATTTAATCGCTTCACAGTTTGCAACACCGATCCTTAAACTTCACGTAAATCAAAAAAAATATTTCAAACGCTGCTCCATTGTTATTGTCTTCGTATTATAAATCAAAAAAAAAAATTGCGTTCGCGCCAAAAGCGCTGTCGCCGCGCTTTTAGAGATTTTTTTTAAATTGTGTATATAAACTGTGCCTCATGCGACGAGCCCGGGCCAAAATCCATCTAATTTAATTAAAAAAAAAAAAAGAAATATTTTATTTTTAATGGCAATATTAACTTTACGCTTCGATATAGTTTATGCAAGTTGAAGAGAATTTTTATTATTAATTTTATTTTTTTTTATTTAACGGAGAAAAATATGACTAACGATTATAAGCATGAGTCACTTATATTCTTATTGACTAAGTTGTTTTAAACTTGGATCCTTTGGGGGGCACGCGCGCGGATCACGTGTATTGCAACACTGCAGTGTTGGAGAAAATAAAAAATATAATATTATCAACAAACGTTTTTTAAATTATGTTATTAAATATAAAAAAAAACTAATTTTTGGATTTGTTTATTTTTCTAATAGTTTTTGAAAAATTTGTGTTTCTTGTTTCCAAATGATTTTTATTAACACGGCAGATTGGACTTATGTCATCGTTGCTTTTGTCTGTTGCACGCAAAGATTCGAATGTAAAGCTGACAGTGGCGAGTGCGCATGCGCGCGCGCGCCTGTCGACCCTTGTAGTTCTCGCGAGCGCCCGAGAAGTTTACGCTTACTAGTTGTATTATGTACTGTAAATAGATTTGTTTTGTAACTTAGTGCTTAGTGTTTAAGTTTAAGCTGAAGTTGAGTGCGCGCGCCGCCCGCTGCTGCGTTAACTGCTCCGTGGCGCGGTGGTGCGGTGGCGCGGTCGCTGACCGCTCGCATTACGACACGGAGGTCCTTACTTCGATTCTGCGGCCACACCGCCGCCGCCGTGCTCCTGCTCCCATTGCATGAAAGGCAGAGTGCTATGAGCGCGCTCCACCATCCACGGCCCCCGTCACTCATGATCGCGTGAGGATCAAGTGTGAGCGCATTGTGAACACGAATAGCGGAATACGAACAAAGTGTGAAACGTCCGGCGCCGAGGTTTCCGATGCAATGGTTCTATTCGATTATTATTATTGTGTTCTGTGGAAGATTTATTTCAAATTAAATAATATATTTCGTATAATTTAACGGTAATTTGATTTGTAATTAAGTTATGTTATTGTGAAATTTACTTTTAACTCGTAAATAAATTATAAAAATATATATATCGCTGTTGTGTATTTATTGCACTGGCAACCCCGGGCTCGCTACGCACCGACGACGCGGCTGCGTTCCGCTTTGAAACATCTTCAGCCTCCCTCTAGATACTTCGAGCAGATAAGCTGGATAGGGACTGCTGGAAGCAGATCATCCACTCGAGTCGCAACACTGACCTTGCAAAGATCATCAGACGTTGTTCAGACAAATGTAAAGATAATACAGATACAAAATTTAAAGCAGCTGTCAAAATGCCACAGATAATATTTATTTATTTCTTAGCTTTATGTGGTATAGGGGTGGCTCAATACCCAGATGATATTCTCTGCCTGTCAACCCTGGGAGATCAGAAGTTTTGAAGACAAGTATAATAAAAATAGATAATACCAACAAATACTGTAATAAATAAAACATTAGATACTCTAGAACACATCAGACGCGGTGAAGTAGTGTAAACATCCCAGTTTAACGGACTCCTGTTGATAAACATGCAGTAACGAGACTGTATATATATGCTACGGTAATATACCATCAGGCAGGCCGTGGATTTAAAAAAAAATCGTAACATTGGAGTGTGGTGACGGTAGGGCTCTCTTGACGGAGAACGTCTTAAGTACCGCCGCAGCTTCTATTGAAGGACCGTGTAGCCAGTGAAAGTACCGACACCAACAAGACGTGACATGTTTCAAGGTTATGAGCACAATGTGGTGTAGTGTAAACAACTTAAAAAGTGGCGCGTTGTTATGGTCGGGGTCGCTGTAAGGCAAAGGCAACAATGGCAAGAATGGCAGCCAAACGAAAAGAATATAAATTAAAAAAAAAAGTGTTAATAATCCATTTATATATTCGAAATATTAAATACATTCCGCGGTGTTACCAGAAAGGAATAAACATTTTATTATTGTTTTTAATACATTTAAAATATTCTTTACCATTTACGATTTACATTGGGATATTATCTGTGGAGGAAACGTGCCATCGACTATCTACATTTCCGGTGTGATGGAGACCTTCCTTATTTAAACGCGTTATTTTTATTATATTGTAATTAATAGTTTTTTTTTTTAATAAATTAGTTGGTAATTAATATATTTAAATAAACAGTACAAATAAAGAAATTACGTATATATCGTTTTTACTTTCGCTTGAAATTAAACATGTGAAGAAAGAATTATTATCTGTTATTTTTTAATAAGAGTATTTTTTTTATTTTCTAACATCAGTTAAAATCAACTATACAGGATGCTGTGAAGATAATGAGGTATATTATTAATAAGCTTCCTCTGAAATGCGGGGTCACACAAAATGGCCGTCTACGAGCGGATGATACAGATGGTATCAGAAGAGGGACAGTTTTCATCTCCTCTTAATAAGTCGTCGGTATTTCCCGAGATCGTGAGCAGGGTTACCATGGTGATGAATTGAAGCGAGGGCAACATTAAGATTTAGCGAAAGTTCCGAATTAGCTTTCGGGTTTCGTTTCTTCTCTGTTCTCTTGTTTATCGCTCTGCTCCGGTTTCTTCTCCGTGCTCTCCTCCAGCGACGTTTTGGACAGTTGCCGCAGGATCTTCTCGAATATCTTCGGCGCGCTCTTCGTGTTCGGCAGCGAGATGTCGGTCTGCGTCGTCACCGTCTCCCATCTCTTCTCCTCCTCCGCCGGCGCTGGTAGGTTCGTCTCTTTCAGGTCCAAAGTCAAAGGTTTCTTCTTCGTCTCCTTTCCTTCGTCGTCGACCTCTTGTATTTTCTCCGCCGTAGCCTCCTTCTCGTTGGTTCTCCTGTCTATTGCTTTGGACACGACGGTGCCCAGGATCTGCGTGCATCTGATTATATACTGAGTCTCCTTCGCGGTGAGCTGCAGACCCTCGCTTTCAATGATTTCGTTTATGTTCGTCAGTTTGTCGGGCGAACGCTTTAGGGAGCCGTCGGTGGAAAATTCTGGAAAAGTAAATTAAGCAGCGTTGGTGGAACATCCAAGAGTCGTGGTGAGAGCGGCATCACAAGATGGTGGCCCGTCCACAGATAATAAATACATTAAGTACTAACTGAACAACTTGATACGATTTCAAGTACATCCCGCGCATGGGGAAGTTTTAAAATCGTCAGGGTTCGTGCGGATGAGGAGTCTGGTAATCTATATTGGTGATCGTGGTGGTGACTGACCAAAGTCGAGCAGGTCCCAGTCGTCGCTGCGGTAGGGCGTCGGGCAGTGGTCGTAAGGAGCTCGCGTGCGGGGCCCGTTGTAGCGCGCCCAGAAGTGGGCCCACTCGCCGGCCGCGCCCCGAGAACGCGACCCTCGCGACCCTCTCGTCGAGCACTCGCCGGCTCCGCACTCCTGCCACGTGCTGACGCAGCAACTGGAAGTACAGCGATAAATCCACAGCATTCACTTAGTAGTGGTGGTGGTGGTGGTGAATGTTAGCGAAGAGCTCAGGAGCCTCTGATATATCAATTTGAAGAGAGACTTACCATCTCTTCTCATCTCTTTCAAGAAGAGATTTATATGAGTACCAATTATTGAATCTTCATTGACAAATACCTGGAGTCGTTCAGGTCCTGAGAACGTGGGGAGACCAGGGTGTCGGGGCCGGCTCCGAGTGAGTCCACGGACGACGGTATGGAGTACTCCGGCGATACGGAGGAGTAGTCCAGCTCCGTGCTCACGCCTTGTCTGGTGGGGTGGAAACGACATGATTTAACTATTGCCTACGGCGGACTTGCTCACTGCTGGACAGGTTCTGGTAAACAACGAGCGCGGCGACCTGATGCTGAACATATCATTGAGGATACAGTTAACATACCATCACATTACAATGAATGGAGCGCTGTGCTGGTCTCGAAGGTGCTTCCATGTTTACTGTCTACTTCATTCAATCCCGAGGTACATGTAGATCATTGCTGTGACCCTATTCATGTTCTCATTGACGCTGCACCAACTGGTACATGGTGGTGCACACTACAGCTGTGTCATGAACCAGCGTCTCGTTTTATCAGCAGGTGCAACCATTGAAATGGAAGACGCTGTGGGTTTTGATGAATAGCTCACCTGTACTGACTGGAGGACGAGGTCCTGTACAGGCTGTCCCTGCTGCAGGATATGGTGCTCTGGCGGCTGGGCTTGTAGTCCAAGCTCCTCTGGCCGCGCCGGGGCAACTCCTTCGCCGGAGCCTGGCTCTGCAGCGAGCCGCTCCTCGCCTTCTGTACCTGCTTGGGCGTGGACGTCGCCAGCGCTGAGAACTTCTCTCTGACGCCGTATTTCGAGTTCATGTCTTCGAAATCTGAAACCTGGTTACATTGGACTTAACAGTCATGAAACTGATATCTGACGTACCATCAGTTCTAGCCAACTATTACTGCGGTAATGAGAGTTGGCACTTCATATCTTGTCCCTACTGATGATGCACATCTTTTGACTTTCACTCTTCAAGAGTGAAAGTCACCGTTTTAATAGAGTACCTCACTTCACTCATAACCAAGTACGAACTGACGCTGAACCTCCCTTCCACTCATCACGAAAGCTGTGCTCACCTGCGACAACTCCAAAGACATGTCCTCGTCCAGAGAGGTGTCTCTGCTCTTCGATGCCTGCGACATCAAGAACCTCTTTGGCGAGTCGAAGGTCCGCCTCTGCTTTGGCAGGGAGTCCAGCGACGGCCTCCGGTGCGTGCCGGGCAGGGAGCTGGCGCGGTCCGCCCTGGTGGAGAGGAAACTGAGTAGCTACCGCTTCATTCACATCGTGTTATTGGGATATCCCTTACACAAAATGTAAAACCTCGTTGCTGGTGCAATGTCACCTTCCCCAAGACTGAGAGCAATAGACACCACCGCAATGCCTCCTTCTGCTGCCGTCTACCATGTCTTCTTCGGTTCTGTATCACCTACCACCAGGTAACCGTCATTAGTCGAAGCAAAATAAAACCTTTTAAATATCTGCTTCCCAGTAACAAGTAGATCCAAGTTTTGGTTCTTCGGGAGCCTCTTCGGCGTGGAGTTGGTGGAATTCGGCGCGGTCCCTCCTCTCTTGGTTTCTTTCGCTTCCTCCTTACTGCCGCGGCGGGATAGGCAGGCGGAGTTCCTGCGGGACGAGGGCCGGCTCCTTCCGCCCTCTGGATCCTTGTCCTCGGAGCGCAGCTCGCCTCTTTGCATGGCGCGGCGCTGGAGCAAGCTTTCTTTACATTGTGATTGCTGGTGGCTTAGCAGCCGACAGTTACAAGACACTACGCAAGTAATCGCGAAACTCAAGATAATGACATTAATGCAAAGCAATCATTTTTATTTTTATAGTAAATAAAAACTTTGTGTTTACATAAAAGGTGACGAATTAATTGGACGGGTTTTTTAATTTAGGTGGAAAGATTAAATGTTTTATTTATCATTGATATTAATTGTTTTTTATCTATATATTCAAGTTGGTGCTCCTTTGTTTCTTATTCCACGAACCTGTAGACTGTAAACATTGCTATTTCGGTTTGGCAGGCGCGAACGCAACTATAATGCTTTGCTTACACTGCCTTGACTGTTTTGTTGATGGTTAAATATTGATAAGAATATTTTTCATCATTCCAAAGGTCCTGTGTTGCTAACACTGTTATAGATCATTAATTATTTCTTATTATAGATCATTTAGCATTTTTAGTATAAAATAATATTGCAGCAGCTAATTGGAAAATAACACAGACCCCTGGTTTGTTAACGGGGTCACGCGTTAAATTTAATTGGCGATAAGGTTTCTTCCCCCTGATTAGCTAACACAACTGTAACAGCATCGCCGTGATCCAGTTACCAGCGAATAGGAGAGGGGACAACTACGTCAAATTGAAGAGTTGTAGGAGCTAGTGCAATTATTGGGATGCTGTTTAAACAACTTGACTAGTTATACGATTCAGAGGAAACGCGACCAGATGAACTGGTGGTTTGGCGGTAACTCACCGGCGGTGGGCAGCGGCCGTGGCGGTTCCTACATAGCTGCCTGTCTGCCTGTCTGTCTGTACGTCTGTTTGTTGTCTGCAGGGACTCGGCGAGGCGACAGGCGGCGACCAACTGAGCGTTCACACGCGGGGGGCTGCGATCCAGCTTCACGGATGGACGGCTCCGTGGGCCGACACTGTGGCGGACGGGGCGGGTAGCGGTTAACGCGCCCCTTCTGACCGACAACAGGAAGGAGGGTGTCCACGTCCACGTGTAGCTCTGTGCAACTTTGAAACACATTGCATCGGTAACTGAACGTGGAACTGAATATGGAGTTTATAAAGAAAAGGAGTGCTGAATATAACAGGCTTTACCCCAACATCTTCACAGCGATGGTCCAGCTCGCATCCATCTACTCCTCGCGACCCTCATTAGGTCGTGATTTATATTTACATGTAATATAAATACATCTCTAAACAGATCATTGGAACATTCACAAACAACAGATTTTATGTTTAATCACTTAAATTTAAGTGATCAGACTTTGTAAGAGTTTCGTGTCCGGTGTACGTGTCGAGGGGGCGGGGATTTGATCCCATTGAGCTCGAACTTCCGGCGAAGAAAAACATTTCGGAGATTTTAACATCTCTCAAACAATACAGCCGCCGTGGGACCGCGGTATCCGCCAACCCACGCTTGGCCAGCGCGGCGGTTACATTGGTTCGAGTGTGTCCCCGTCGGAGAATGCCCACTCCCAACAGTGGGACCATTAATTGGACTGTTTGTTACCTGCTCTACGTTACGTACCCGATAATGTATAAACGCTGGTTGTGTGTAACAGAAAGGACGGATTTAATAAATTAAACTTCTGTGGTAACGATGCAGTGTGTTAACAGCCTTAATGAAGGGTTGGGGCGCGGGGGTGCAGCCAGCCGCACGGGCGCAGCCGCCCCTCCACACAGCTGACCGAGTTCGCACTCCAGAGCACGGCTCCTGATCAATCGATACACACAATCAGTATCCAGATACAGCAGTCTAGGTACTCTAGGATGTTTTCGATACAAATGAGACGTTGCCTTGTGAGACGGTGCTGGAGGCTGCGCTCTGGAGGATCAGTCACAGCCCGGACCTGATCTCTGATATTAGCATCTTATTAACATCTTTTTAAAAAAGGAAACTTGTCGAATACAGACATTTGAGATGTGGGGACTCCGTCGAAAGTTTAAGATCACGTGGAAGCAGTTTGTCTCCGATGCTCAAGTCCTTGAGGAAGCGAACTGCAAACGCAGGCCGATGACAACCGTCATGCAAAGAAAGGTTGCAATTTCGAACACCATTAAAGAGAATTCCATTATGAGTTCCCAAGGTTGATCCTGGTGGGCTATATTCCTGGAAAACGTGCACCTGGTAGATAGCGGAAGCAACGGTTCGACGACATAAAGGAGCGGACCGGATCTACGTACCATCAGTTATAAAGTATAGTTGAGGATCGAATTGGTTTTCTCAATCGGATCGCCAAACTTCATTTCGCAGAGCGCACCTGATGATGATGATATTGATTAACATCTTTCTTGCCAACTCAATGGGAATATTTATCCGGTGCAAGCGTTTCCGCTGGCTGGAGGATATTTGATGTCTGATGTAATTAGATATACACAACAGGTTAGTTTTGTTAAAACTTGGAATCAATATTGTTGTAAAATTGATATTTACTCATTTCCCGCGCAAAATCTCTGCCGGTAGTGTCGCTGTTGTGGCACCGCGCCGGCTGGGTGGGCACTACCGCAACTCCAGAACAGATTCCCGCCTTGCCGTGGCGGCGTGGCCAGTTGCCGTGCCTTGACCACCCACGGTGAAGCTAAGAAGAAACTACCGGGTCGGCCCGAGGTGGCCGCTCCAACTTAGCTTCGTGAGCTGACCCCAGGTTTGTAGTGCGCTTTGCAGCCGGGGTGCAGTCGCGGAGAGGGAGTACTGTTAGTATTGCGATTCGCCGCTCTCCCCACCCCCCGCGACCAAAAGGTGACGCATTTAATGTACATAATGACGTCCCACGACGGGCGGGGTACGGAAAATGTTATTAACATGGATTCATAATTACATATTCCCATGCTCGACCAACACCACACGCCGCCATTTTAATTCGGTTACATTTAAATAATATATTGTGGTATAAAAATGAAAACAGTTAAATGTTAACTACGAAAATAGTACGTTAAGAAGTTAGCCTTAACAGTGTTAATGATATTTAACTGGTTTCCCTGTACATTTGATCAGAAAATTGGGAAAAGGAGTTATATATTACTGCAATAAATTAATAACTTTTTTCTTAAATTACGTTGCATCTTTATTGCGCAATAAAGATTTTTAGTTAACAACACCATCTATTGGAACTAAGAGTAAGCAGCAAAAAGCCTTGCAAGCGATCTATTAACGTATTGTACGTACGTGCGAACAGGTGGCGGTGTTGTAAAAATAATTTTATTGAATTTTCTGTGTATAAATAGCATGTCCCGATTTTTATAATTTTTTTTCCTTTATCAGGAACATAATTGGTTTACTTTTTCATTAAACAAGGCAATGACACAAACGGATCGTTCACCTGATGGTTAGCGATACTCCTGCCCGTAACCACGCGGCGCTGGTCGGCGTAGAGCCCAGCTATTTAACTAGCGTCTAGTGAACGTCCCGATCGTGTCATGCTTTGTTTTTATTATAATAAACTATTAGACGAGCGCGATGTTCACTTCAGCGCCCTTCGATCCGGATCACAGCAATGTCCGCACAGTACTGTGTGTCGGCTGCAATAGGCGCTGCGGCGGTACCTAGACACTACCATCAGAGATACATAGTTTACGTACTCCACATACGCAGGTTGGAGCGCGGGTCGCGTACAGTCGCGCGCGGCGTTCGCTGGCTACGCGCGTACAGTCGCGTGCGGCGGGCGCCGGGGACGCGCGTACAGTCGCGCGCGGCAGGCGCCGGGGACGCACATTTTCATATTTGGAGAGCGTTATCACGTTTTAATGTTTATTAGAGAAATCGGACGCGACCGGCTCTGCTCTGATTCACCTCCAGCCCGCGAGGAGCGGCCGACGGCTACCACCACCGGATGCTGAGGAAGGTGATGTCACCGAGTGCTATCATGCTCCTACTCTTAGTGGAACGGTACTGTACACACGTTGTTGTTTTTTATTCAATGAAGCGATGACACTGTTTTTTTTATTTGCTTCCATTCACCTACTCATCCGTTACATTGTTCCTTATCTCTTCTCATTATAATTCCATCTCCTCCTTCTTCACATTTCACCTACCACAGCCACGTTTAAGTTTTTACTCCTCTTTTTCTCTTTTGCACTCTTACATTATCTTTACTGCTTTTCAATTCCTTTTATTACAATTTTACCGATCTTCAGCTATAAGTGACGCGTTTGGTCTCCCGCGGTGTCAGGGCTGCCGCCCAACAGCTCACGGAACCGTTTTTTGGGTTTCCGGGGTAAATCTTCGAAAAAATACTTATCCTTTCGTGGAAAGTGAGAGTTATGTGTAGGTTTTTACCCACTAAAACTCCGACGGTGGTCACCTTCAGCATTTGGAGAAGTCACGGGATCTCCAATCGGAACACAACTGTAGTCTCGCTAATGCTATGCTGGGATAGCCCGTCCCGGGGTCTGTTTTATGTAGACCTTGCCAGAATCAACTCACGAGACCCAAGCTGACGTCACCTGATCGTAGTGCACCCTGTTAATCAACAAACGAGTCTCTGTCTCCCACCGACCTGCAAACGCCAGCGTGGTGAGAAATAGTCCAAATCCCCCATATGAACTCTTACAAGATTGCGGGCAGCGCGGGACTGATCGTTGTGGAGGTCTTTGAGATAGGCCGATGTCCAGCAGTGGACATCTGTCGGCTGATGATTGACCGATTGATCTGTCCTTTATCCAATCTCAATCTCTTGTGATCATATTTAGTAGAACTGCTATGTTTAGACCTCTACTTCATTATCTGTAACTGCGTTGCGCGCGCAAGCTGTCCCCGAATGGCGCGGAAACAATTGTCTATGTGTTGTGTCAAAATAAAACTTTTTAATAATCGGCACAGGCAGTCACAGGAACCAGCAATGGTCGTCCACGTAACCTCATGTAACATCACAATAGCTTTTTTTTTATTTTTCGAAGCGACGAGACGAGCAGGAGATTTACCTGATGGTAAGTGATACACCTGCATACAAAAATGTGGTGCTAGTTAGGATGGTCACACTGCACCACATTGCGCTCGTTGTCTGAGAGATATGATGTTGTCTCGTCACCCCAGTGATTACACTAGCTACAGCGCCTTTCAAACCGGAACACAATATTGCTTGCACAATAGTTTGTGGGCTGTAGGTACCTACGTAGACGGTTTCTGGCAAAAGATAACTACCGTCAGTAACCTCCACCAGTACCTCCACCATCGATTTCCTAAACACAATATATTTAAATAAAACAAGGACCGAGCCGCCGCCGCCATTACACGCACTCATTTACATTCATATGTAGTGTTAATAAAATTAAACCTAAATAAGAACAGTTTACTAAATAATAATATTTTATTTGTATGTTTCCGAATTATTTCTTGTATTTTTTACTTATAATTTTTTTTAATATCCTTTTATTTTTTTATTGTTCGATACTCTGCGGGACGGGGCTGAACGGGCGCGTTACTTTTATTTATAGACATTGCCTTTTTTTTTTCTTGGTTTGTCTTTTTACATGTAGTATTTATTATTCTTCTTAAATAAATTAAAAGTGTATTTATTATTTAATGATAAACACTGTTTAGATTTATGTATTAATTAAATTTTTTATAATGTTATAATTTCCTGCTTCATTTTCCCGCTAATTTTGTTCACGGTTATATTGTATCGACTTTGTTTTTTATTTGTTTTAACTCGAGTTTTGTGCTAAGTGTTTACTAAATAAATAATTGTTTATACATATTGTTTATATGTTAGTTCTATAATGTTTACACGGTGTAAGCTTTTTTGCTTGCTGCATTTTTCTTCGTGCTAAGCTGGTCGTCATTTTCGTACTTTGTTTTTACACACCAGTTGTCGGGCCCGCGTTCATAAGTACTGTTCTCTGTTGATGCTGAGCGCTTAGTAGTCATATTGACTCTTACAAGTCATCTGATACTGGGTTCGTGGATCCAGCCTCAGACTAAAAACCGACTAAAAACTGGGCCTGTTGTAGCCATGCAGACTAAAAAACTGCCCAAGGGAGCTTCTTGCTTCCGCCGCGAAACCACCGCTA
The DNA here is from genome assembly GCA_029034505.1 of Ornithoptera priamus. Taxonomy (NCBI): domain Eukaryota; kingdom Metazoa; phylum Arthropoda; class Insecta; order Lepidoptera; family Papilionidae; genus Ornithoptera; species Ornithoptera priamus. Next base: position 164,263 of record JARDWD010000248.1, on the reverse strand, counting down.
AGTATTACTTCGCGGAGCGCATTTTGGTGATTGTGCCTATTAATGTGTGTATACGTCGTACTTCTCTCGATTCTATATCCTCATCCCTACTGGTGCTGAGTAAGTGAGGTGCCGGTGCCGCGGCCCGAGGTCGGCGCGCGCACTTTCCCCGCGGGGCCGCGCAGGGCGCCGCGGTGTGCACTTTCTCCTGGAGGCTGTGGCGCTCCGAGCGCTGACACTCCTCACTCATACCTTCCCATAGTCTATATGTAGGATATTATTTATTAAAAATAAACAACCTAGTTTCCCTGTGAAAAAATAATAAGGAATGACAGAGTGAATCATGTCCACCTTGCCAAGGTCACGAGACGACGGGGACAATGAGTTAGACACATTATTATAAAAAGAAAATAAAAACATTGCTTTATCATCATCATCATCAGCCGACAGACCGTCCGCAAAATTGCTTATCGTAATAAATCTTTCACTGTCGAGCCACCTCGCATCTGTATCTAGCTGCTTCCCGTGACTCTCATCAGATCATCGGTCCACCTTTTGGGAGGCCTCACAACACTACGTGTACCGGTACGCGTGCGTCACTTGAGGACCTTACTGTCTCATCGGGCGTCAGTCCTTGGTGTGTGCCTATTACCATTTTTTTTTTTTTTGTTTTACGTGGGGATATGCTTACACATACTCGTCCTCGTGGAGGCAAGAACGGGTTATGTCGGATTTGCACCGACTGAAACCCCCACGATGTTCCGCTTCATCGCCTGATGGCAGGGTCATGGGAATGCTTTCGCTCGCAACCGTGACCCTGCCCGCGCTGGCCGCTTTCGCAGCCCCACCTCAGGAGAGAGGAATAAACCCTCCCTTCCAGGACACGCCGGAATATGCAGCCGCCCCCACCTCGGCCTCCTGCAGTCGCCCAGAGGCCATGGGAGCCACGGGAGGAAACTTCTTCTGGTTCCCCGCGGCGGAGAGATGTTGGGCGTGCCGCCACCCGTTAACGGTCGCGGAGGATAGGGAGAACGGCGCATCGCAATACCGACACTCCTCTTCCGGGCCCACCGCTGTCGCATCACCGGTGCGACATCGTTTGGTCGCAGAGGGTACTTCCTCCGCGACCCCACCTCGGTTGCAGAGGGCTGCTCGAACCTGGAACGACCGCTTCGGCCGGTCCTTCGTCGCGAGCAGGCCGGGTGGATTCCACTTAGCTTCACCGTGTGTCGGTCCACGGTTACTAAGCCTCTCCGCCACGACAAGGCGGGAACCCGTTGGGGGGTGCTCACTGCCACTTAAGTCTAGCAATGTTTTGAGCTATGTCAGAGACGCGGTACCGATCGATGTGGAGATCTTTGGGGGGAGGCCAATGTCCAGCAGGGGATGTCTTTCGGCTGATCATAATGATAATGATGACGAAATGTACAATTGTCGATAACAGGGACAAAATCCTTAAATCCTTCACACTATTACCTATATTTAAACTAATAACTTTTAATGCTGACAAGGCTGTTTGACTATAACGCCTTTGTCTAAAAAGCACCTGTCACGCGCTCCCGCCGAAACGTTGAACATGGCCGCCGCACGTTGCGTAAGCTCCGCTGCGAACACATTCCGATGTAATGACCGCGGCGCGCGTTGCGACACGCTCCCCGGATGTCGACGACCCGCACGCCCCCTGGGAACTGACGCGGATGCGACGCCATTTGCTTTTTTGTTAAGACACAGCCCATCAAAAATAAATTGATAATTTCTATTCACTTTTTTTTCAAGTGATGGTTACTGCCACACAATCATTGCTGGGTTAATGATTTATATCTTTACCTTACTTTAATCTATTGCAGCCGACAGACAGTACAGTGCGAACATTACTATGTTCCGATTTGAAGGGCGCTGTAGCTAGTGATATAACTGGAGTAGTGAGACTTAACATCCTTACTAGCAGCACGTTGTTTTGGGTAGGTGTCTCACTTACCATCAGGTAAATATCCTGCTCGATTCGTCGTTTTATTGGATAAAAAAATCTTATGTCCGACTAATGTATGTTATCCTAAGCGAGATTTCATTAAGATTGGACATATCACTTATCATAATCCTAATATCCTGTTAGTATATCCCTTCGTCGAATAAGTATGTTTAATAAATATATCTGTCTCCCTCCACCCTCCCGGCAGCGCAGAGGGAGGGTAGTAAGACAAATGTTTACATAGTCACAACAGGTCATTTGATCCTGTAATTTTTACTTCGTCACTATTTTTAATTATCTAAAGAAAATATTTCTTAATTAGAATACTGCTTCCGTTTTTTTTACCTTGGAAAGACTTCTGGCCACCATTACACGAGAAAAAGAACAACAAAATAGCGTCATTTTTGTTCATCAACCAATTGCAGTTCATTTTCAAACTTAAATACGTTAACGTATACGTCTATACGTCTTAAATACGTCTCGGTATTGATACGGAAGCTGTATTAATATTGTAATTTGGATGATAGTGGAGTTTCCGCATCCACCTGTCTAGTAACCACCATCGTTGTCAATGCTGTCCATCGGCCTATCAGTTTATCTTTAATTAGCGGGAAATAGTCCTGCTCCCAATATCTTTCCGATGATGATCATAGAAATGAGTGCATTATTGTGCTATGTAATGAGGTGTAGTGTAAACGTCCTAATTATCGCCTCAGTGCTGTCAGTACCACCGGTACAATTCGCAGGAGTCCCTCGTTCTCGCGGGAGACCAGCGCGGGAAATCCGTGTGGGCGAACATCCTGTCGATCTAATTGTATATTATTTTAAAAAGTTGCGCTGGCAGATCGTGAATTTCACTTTCCGATTTTTATGGGTATTTTATAAATATAAAATCGCAGTAGACACCTAAAGCTTTCACACAACAACAGTTAAGTTTTATTTATTACGGAGACAGCCCGCGCTCGCTATCTTGCGGAGTGACTTTTCGCGCCAACCCACGTAACCTTATAAAAGGTAGAAAGCTCGCCGACATGCGGCCTCTATAGTTTTTTTTATTATGAACGAGGTCCGTCGCGGTGCGATAATTAGTGATTAGTGTGCGCATGCGCGAGCTGTTTGTATTGAATCATCGTTTGAAGAAAGTTCATGTTACATACGATTGCGTTAGTGCTCGATTAATATAATTTTTTTTAGTCAATTGAAATAAATTGTACTGCCTCAGATTCTTTTTAATAACACAATAAAGGTACCCAAGCAACGAGACATAAAATCCCCTTTAGGCAATGGATTGCTGTGTAAACATCCTAACTAGTACGTCAACTAATATCATATACTAGTCGAAGGTGTCTCTTGCCGGAGACTGTCTAGGCAAGTACCGCCGCACCTCTTATTGCAGGGGACAAACAACACTGTGAGAACATTATTGTGTTCCGGCTTGAAGGGCGCTGTAGCTAATGAAATAACTGCGGTAATGAGACTCGAAATCTTTTATCTCCGGCGACGAGCGCAATGAGCAGTGTGTATCATGTTAATAATCCCCACATTATAATGGGCGCTGTCACTTATTATCAAGTGAAGGTCCGGCTCGTATCGTCGCTTAATTAATTAAAAAAATCCATAAAAGGTCATTATTAATATTTTACAAATTATTTACACGATGACAACATTAGTTTCGTAGTGACTATTTTACTAGGTAGGTACCACCGCAGTCTTCATTTCCGCCGCTGAGCAGCAGTATACAAACATTACTGTGTTCCGGTTCGTCGGACGCTGTAGCTAGTGAAATTATTGAGGTTATGAGATTTAACATCCTGTGAACAGACGAGTTCACTAGCCGGCGTATCGGTTACCAGGTAATTGTCCCGCGTCACTGTCGCTACGGAAAATAAAAAAATCGTGTGCTCTGTCTGATGTTTTGTATTTATTTAAAAATAGATTCAACAGCTTCCCGACAGCTCTCAGCAGGTGTGGTGAGAACTGTGTGATGGTACGGTGTGGTACGAGATGAAACGGTCATGGAGTAGTTTTAAAGTTTGAACATTGGCATTAAAAAAGTTAGAGCTCTTTAATAAATAATAACATATACTTTTTACTGGGCCAGCGTGGTGGGTATGCAGCCCAATTCCCCTCAATGAAGTCCATCAGAAAACGGCCCCAAGTGTCCGGCGGGACCTGTGGCCGTGCCGATCATGACGGAAGTCGGCGATGCACAGAAAGCGAATAATCCCCGGGTGGCGAAGTTTTCCTGTCAAACGACCTTGGCCCTGGCAACCTATAACGCACAGACACTGCGGACCGAGGAAGAGCTGCTGGAACAGGAAGAAGAATTGAGCAAGATTTGCTGGAGCGTAGTAGGATTGTCTGAGGTCCGAAGAGAGAGTGAGGATACTATGACTCTAAGATCCGGTAACCTACTACTATTTCCTGAGAAGGGAACAACTGTCCCTGGGGAGTTGTCGGGTTCATCATTCACAGGTCTCTCGTGAATAATGGTACAGATCGGGAGTGTGTCGAATACAGTAGCGTACCTAATACTCAGAATCACCAAATGGTATTCGCTGAAGGTTATACAGGTATACGCACCAACTTCGACGCATCCCGATGAGGAACTGGAAGTAATGTATGAGGACATCTCTCGGGCAATGCATTCTGCCAGTGCTCATTACACCATTGTCATGGGAGATTTCAATGCAAGGCTAGGCAAACGATGCGGAGGGGCACTTTGGTGAAGGAATCCGGAACTAACGCGGTCACATGCTGGCCGATTTCTTGGTAAAGGAAGGTCTGTGCATGATGACCTCCTTATTCAGAAAACGGCAGCATTGGAAATGGACCTGGAAGAGTCCGGACGGTACTACAAAAAATGAGATCGATCTGTACGAGATTAGTATAGCTATAAAACAACTGAAGATAATAAGGCGCCGAGTGATGATGGCGTTACAGCTTTCAGCATTCTTACCTGAAGGGTAAGCAACGCACTGGCGTCGCTAATGACGTGGGCGGCGGTGAATCACTTACCATCAGGTGACCCGTCTTGCTCGTTTGCCTAGTATGTTATATAAAAAAAAAAAGCAGGCGGGCGATCAGTGCTGATGGTCCTTCAGTAGCTATTTATCTCCGTTGAGGGCAAAACGCCAAAAGCGTGATACAGGGATGTGGTAAAACTGTTCTTCAAAAAGGGTGATAGGACCCACTTGAAGAACTATTGACCCATCACACTTCTGAGCGACATATATAAGCTGTTTTCAAGAGTCACAACGAATCGTCTCGAACGCAGCCTCGATGACTTCCAGCCTCCCGAACAGGCCGGATTCTGAAAAGGCTACAAAACCATAGACCACATGCATACACTGCGGCAAGTCATACAGAAGACAGAGGAGTACAACTTGCCTCTATGCTTGGCGTTTGTGGACAATGAACAAGCTATTGACTCAGTCGAGACTTGGACAGTGCTTCAGTTACTCCAGAGGTGCCAAATAACCTGTCGCTACATCCAAGTGTTGCAGTCGTTGTACGAAAACGCCACCATTACAGTCCGTCTCCAGGACCATTGCTCGAAACCCATCCAGCTGTAACGAAACTGTTCACAGCTGCGCTGGGAGACGTGTTCAAGCTTGTGGACTGGAAAGGACTTGGCATCAATATAAACGGCAAGCCCATGACTCACCTTCGATTCGCCGATAATATCGTAGTCACGGCTGAAATCCTGGAAGACCTTGGCAAAATGATCGATGACCTCTGTGAAGTATCTCAACGCGTGGGCCTTAATATCAATATGGAGAGGACAAAATGATGTCCATTGCCCACATTGTACCCACGCCAGTTATCATTGCAGGCTCTACACTGGAAGGTGTTGACGAATATATTCAACTGTTCAACTGGGACAAACAGTTCAGCTTGGTAAGGGAGGTTACGCAGCATGTCCTCGTCCCAACTATCGCAGTGTCTAAAGACAAAGGTCTTTAATTCGTGCGTGATGCCAGTGAAGACCCATGGAATCAAGACCTGGGCGCTTACAGTGTGCCTGGTGAAAAGGTTTCAAGTCGCACAGACAGCAATGGAAAGGGCTATGCTCGGGGTTTCCTTGCATGATCTAATCCTAATGAAATGAGAAGACCCGTAGGGGAACTAAGGTCTACGAATGGCGACCGCGTACCGGTAGACGTGTAGTGATGGCAGGCTTCCCACCAGGTGATCCGACGATCTGGTGAAGGTTACGGGAAGCAGCTATGATGCGGGCAGCGCAGGATTGATCGATCTTTGGGGGAGGACTATGTCCAGCAGTGGACGTCTATTGGCTGCTAATGATGAAATATAGTAATACTTTTTTTTTATTCTGTTAAGCAACGAGACCAGCGGGACGCTCACCTCATGGTAAGTGATACGCCCGTCTATAACAATGTGGCACACAGCATCACGCTCGTCGCTATATACATAAGATATTTAGTCTTGTTGCCCTAATAATCACATTAATTACAGCGCCCTTCAAACAAGAACACTTTAATGTTTGCAACTACACGTACTGGTGGTTGGTCTCTGTTGCTAGTGACCATCTAGATGAGTACCGCAGCACCTGTTTCTGCCGCTAAACAATAGTATGCGAACATTACTGTATTCAGGTTTCAAGGGCGCTGTTTCTAGTGTAAATTCTGGGGTAACGAGATTCAACATCTTATGTCTCAAGTGATGATCGCACTGTAGTGCAGTATATACTATCTTAACTGGCGCCATGGGCACGCGTGTGACTTGCCATCAGGTGAACGTCTCGACCCTAATTAATTGTAATTGTAGAAATTATTCTATTTAATAAAGAAATCGTTTGGTTCGGTCAACAAGCGCGCGCGCCGTAAACCGGCACGGAATTAGTGTCGGTGTTGTTTCAGTTGTTCACACAACAACTTTCGTTCTGGGCAATAGGCTTAAAGCGGCGCGACGTTTGCCCCGGGCGCGCATGGCGGCGCGTTCGCGCCAAAACATTATTTTTACGTCAAAAAACTGTCACTTTCGCGTTGGGGCCGTTATGCAAATGCAACGGATTCCTCGGCCGCGCCCCAGCACCACGACAAATAAAAGAGAAAACGCGCTCTCGTCCTCCTGATGACCCTCAAACAGCAATAAACCCTAACTCATAACCAATACAACTCAAACTGCACTGCCGCGCGCCAAAGATGCTGCGAACTTATGAATGAATGTAAAGTTCAAGCTCCAGCGACAAACGAAGGTCAACCTTATGTCGCAACAGATAGGTATCACTTTGCCGTGGTGGGTTGGGGCGAGAGGAGGGCGCGACAAGTTCAGATGTGCGCTGCGGATACATCTGCACGGAGCGGGCGAAAGGCTGACGTCACGTTAGACGAGTTGAACCTGCGCGGGGGACCTGCATCCTACTTTCTTCGGGAGTGATCTGAAGCCGGCAGTCGAGGCTGTGTGCCCGCGAGCTTTGCCCGCTGTTTCAAAAAAAAAACAAAACGTCTCTCTTGATGCGCGGGAAAAAGTGAGGCCTGTGACAGTGACGTTTGTGTTTTTATTTTTTAATAATTTTTTTGTGCTTGTGCTTCGAGTAACCAGTTTTTGGAATAAATTGAAGTTTTGGAAAAATGGTGAGAATAATTTATATTAATTTTTTTTTTATTATTTCACAGATAATTTTTATAAATATAAATATTTAATATAATTTAATCAATAAACGCGTAGATTAAATCATTGTACTGGTGACAGGGCCTTATTGCCGCAGACCGTCTAGGTACCACCGCAGCGCCTATTGCAGCCGACACACAGTACTGTGCGGACATTGCTGTGATCCGGTTTGAAGGACCTATAGCTATCACTGGTGGTAGTGCCTCTGTTGCCGCAGACCGTCTAGGTACCACCGCAGCGCCTATTGCAGCCGACACACAGTACCGCGCGGACTTTACTGTGATCCGGTTTGAAGGACGCCGTAGCTAGTGCAATCAATTAGGTTCCTCAAAATCTTAGGTCTACTGCTACGAACGCAATATGGTTCAGTATATATCATCCTAATTAGCGCGACGTTGTTCCGGGCGCATCATTTACCACCAGGTGAACGTCCTGCAGACCTGGTCGCGTCGGCGCATAAAAAAAAACTTTTACCGTGTATCACTGTGCTGAGTTTGCACAGCGCCTTTCACGTCGGTAAACGTTAATGTTTGCACACAAGTACGCGTGGCTGAGGCGGGCGGGGCGGTCGGGGCGGGGGCGGCGGCCACATCCACCATGAGCCCCAGTGGATGGAGGGTCAGAGTGCCTTGGCGCACTTAAAATTGTGATGAAACAGGTAAATATTCCTCCTCCTATTGCTCCTCCATTCAGGTCAACGTTAAAGAAGTATATCCTGGCCAAAGGACTTTCAATTTAATTCACGTGAATTTTCATACAACAGTCATCAAGTTACCATTCAATATATTTGTCTATATTCGTTTGTTTGAGAAAAGACATTCACTTGAAAGTGAGTGATAAGCCGACAACAATTGCACCGCGTTCGCTCGTCGCACAGACATAAGATGTTAAATCTCTATACATATTGAAAGTACTGTATAAAAGCTACGGAGGTGTGAGAGGTCCAGCATAGGAACTGACGGGACCCAAGCCAACCTCACTTGCTCGTGGTGCACTCTGCTAACCAGCAACGAGGCTCTGGCTCCCACCAACCCGCAGTGCGACGGCGTGATGGGAAATGGCTCAGATTCCCTTATATGAACCCCTATGAACGAAGGTCGCGGGAAGCCGTTCAACACGAGCAGCGCAGAATTGAACCATGTGGAAGACCTATGTCCCGCTGTAGATGACTATCGGCTGATGATGATGATGATGATGATATGAGCTGTTTAGTCTACTTATGTAAATTATCAACGCTGCTGGAGGTAGGCCTCCCCCAAAGTTCGCCACTTCGATCGGTCCCGCGCTGCCGTATCCAGCTGTTTCCCGCAACCTTCATCAGATCGTCGGACCACCTGGTGGGGTGCCTGCCAACACTACGTCTACCGGTACGCGGTCGCCGCTCGAGGACCTTAGTGCCCCATCAGCTCTAAGTCCTTCGAGCGATGTGTCCTGCCCATTGCCGCTTGAGGCTAGCCATCTTTTGGACTATGTCGGTGACCTTATTAAAATGCGTCTCAATTCTACACGTGGAGTCTTACTACATCCTTCCGTCTCTTTCTCTATCAACCTTCTCCCTCTCTCTCTCTCTCTATATATATATATATATATATTGATATCCGTCTGTACTGTATTGCTGGACGGTGAACGGTCACCATATATACTATCACTAACATTGCAGTGGCGGTAATAGGTACCAATAGGTACCCCATTTCTTCATTTATATATATATAAATGAAGAAATGGGTCATCCAGCTTTTCGTGTCACCATCATCACCACACTGTCACCACCAACACTCACTCACCCGTGACGAGTAATAAAGTTACCAAGAAAATAGTTCAGACTTGTATCCTCGTATAGAAACCATAGATATTATTGTAATGAGATAAATTCTTCAAGGTCCACGCCCAGCGCTGGACAACCTTTATGTTAATTAGGTGGCGTTACTTCTCGCTTTCTAAACCTAACGGGGTTAAGGACACGGCAGAGCGCCGCGCACATCCTGTTGCTAATGCGGAAGACTGTGAGCAGCATCAGGGCGCGCGGTGGCCGCCACCAGGTCGGCGGGCGCGCGCCACGTGGATTTAAATTTATAATTTATGCTAATGCAGTGAAAGTGGGCTCCCACTTGGCGCAATTAGCTGATTATTGACGCATTCCGCAGCCGACTGTCAGCTGCGGGGTCGAAGCGGTGCAAGGTGAGGACCGGAGGGAGCACTGCCTTCACCACGTCCATTGGAGAGGGAACAGATGCTGAACGAACTTAAACACCAGTGATGTTCGCCTTTGGCACTGGTCTGTAGTTAGGTCAAGACTTTTGGGTAACCACCAGTTCACAATTAGAAGACATCGAACCTCATGACACCTTAGTGTTTACGCTGGATGATCAGGTTACTCAGGCAATACCCGTGTCTCTAGTCCTATTTCCGCTGAAGAACAGCATTGTGCAATTATTGCTATAACCCGGTTCGAAGAACCAATGGCTGCTGGATGGTAGGTCTCCGCTGCCGGAGACCGTCTAGGTATCTCCAATTGCAAATAGTACCGTTATCCGGCTCGAAGGACCAGTAGTTACAGAAATTACTGGCGTATCGAATTTTATCATTCTATGTGCTGCGGCGTACGCCATCCCAACTATCGTCATCAGGTGACAGGAAATTATCACCAACCAAAAACAGATCTCATGATATAGTGGTATTAGCCAACCTGCACTTAGCCAGTGGATGGTCTTGATTATCTCCTTGAGGGAGGAGTGCTCGAGTCCCAGCTGTGGGAACTCTGCGAAAGCTGCTTATTATTATTAAATTTCAATATAAACATGTCTGTGTTTACTCAGCGGTTAACCGCTTACCACATGCCATGGAAGTACCAGCTTCGGTTCCGAAGCGACTTGTTCCGAAGGGTTTACAACCTGACTCTCTACTTACCATCAGCATTTTTTTTTAATTCTACAAAGCGACAAGAAATGTAATATGTCATCATCATCAGCCGACAGACGTCCACAGCTGGACATGGGTGTAGTGGTATGTTATCGTGATGGTAATTGATACGCCTATAACAATGTTAAGATGATATACACTGTCGTTGCTGCAGTAATATCTTTCCATTCAACAAATTTATACGACAAGTGGAATGTTCACCTGATAGTGAGTGACACGCCTCCCCATAACAACCTGCCACTAGTTAGGTTGCTATACACTGCACCGCATTGCGCTCGACGTTTCGGGATATAAGATATTAAGTCTCATTACCCCAATAATTTTATTGGCAACACGGTCCTTCGAGCCGGATAGCGGTAATCTTTGCGATTGTGCCTGAAAAGTCTCCGGCAACAAAGACCTATCACCATTTAGGTTAATGATAGGGTTTATAACGTGACTCTAGTTACCATCGTCATGCTGTCAACTGATGATGATCGGAGTACCTAGACGAGCCTCACCAGGGTTGGTGGAAATTAGGGTCAAAGATAATAAAGTCATGGAAATCTGTTGATCAGTGTTATCCAATTAAAGTGTACTAAATACGGTACGTGTCCAGCTCGAAGTACGCACGTCTATAATTGCCATCAGCTTTTACCCGACTCTCTCTGGAGATGGTTTCCATTCATCACGTCAGATCGCATGACCAGCGACAGTTTCTATTACGCCAAGTTATCGAAGTCAATGTCGGATTAGCTTTTAATGGACGGCCATGTTGTTTTCTTTCAACGAGCCACGACTCACACTTGACCCCGATTTCACACGAGAGCCCACATAAGCACCAGCTCTCACGCATCGGAACACATTAGCTTTGAGTGTAGCAGCTTGCCGATGCCGCGACGGTGGTGGTTTCCAATAGACCCTCACCGCGGCCGCGGATGCGGTGTCGGACTTGGGAAATCTGGCCTACATAACAAAACTGTCAAATAGTGTGAACTATGAAATTAATCGTCATGGATAAGATGGAGACCTATTAGATCCGATAAACGATCTTGGTCGAGATGCGTTTAGGACTTAAACGAACCCTAAATTTTTTACGTAACTATTGAATCCAACTAAAAGTAAGAAGCAGGTATGCACGTTTGTCTCTCACAAATACAAAGAGTAGGAGAGAACACTATTTTTGGAGCCGCGCCAGCTGAAAGATTCGTAGGAGATTCTTTAGATCTCATAACAGACTGGCCGTGTTACCTGTTTACTCATTATATATCTATATCACAGTTTCTCAATAAACAATCTTTAGTAAATTTTAAAGTCTGTGCGCGGTAATTCAACCATAAACAAACATTTTAACGAGGCATCATTAAATAATACACATATTCCTCCATATTTCGACACTACAATACAAATTGTACGCGAGTTTAAACTTGAGCAACAAGCGTACAATTCACTTGTTACCATTGTTCGCAAATTGATGGCCGGCCGACCATTACCAATGGTGTTGTGACGGTAATGGTGAGCGAGGTGAGAACTACTCATCACGCGCTCTACATACAACAGCTCGCTGCGGACGGCCACGTTAACGACGTGATACAAACCAGAAAATTAATAATATTATTATAAAAGATATATCGAAAATTACCACATAACTAAAAACGAATACTAATCGAATAATTTATAAAATCGATTGTTAGTGCTTGGGGACATCTCTATTATTAACTATAATCCATAAATTTAATGTAGAATAAACGGGATAAGTAAATTTGAGAAACTATATGGAAAAGTAATAAATGAAAGCGAATGAGAACTAATAGATGTGTACACACTTGAGTGTGTGTGTTTGTGTGACTGTACGTACTAATGCTTTATAGGTTCTAATTTGAGACAAAAAAAATCATTAAATTCTCCACACACTGTTAAAGAATTATAAATGAGAACGAGAGTCTCTTTGAAGGTTAAAGTGGCAAGTTTTAAATATTACATATGTTAATTTCATACTTTTACATTGAAAATTATTGTCACACGCCAACGTAAATCGTTCCTGTGCTAGTGTAAGCAGTTTACAGTAGTGGCCCGTAATAAATCATATAATTGATTTACCACAAATTGTTTGTGTAAAATAAATAGCTCTATTAATGTTCCACAACTGGGTCTAGAGGCATTCTCTCACACTCTGAGAATAGTTTCTGTACTACCTACCTAATTTTTAAATAGGATAACAGTGTACATATTTGAACATAAAAAAAATTGTGAAAGTTAGATTAAATTAAAATATATTAATTTATTATTATTATCTTAACAGCACAGTGAGTATGTTAATTATTTTTTTCAATATAATTAAATATTTATTAACCTACTAACATTGTTGTTTTTGAAAAAAATAGATTTTTGTTACCGCGTATGTGTAATAGAAAATAATGAAAAGCAGTCATTGCTTATAAATTTTTCGAACGTAGTGATTAATTGACTACTTATATTTAACTTATAACTAAAGTTAAAGTAAATTATTAAAGTAAGCTTAATGAATTGTAAAAAAATAAATATATTGATTTTTAATCTGTGTAATTCTTGGGCTTCAGTTGAAATAATTATATTTTATACGTCATTTTTAATCTGCGCCCTGGCATTTACTTCGTTGTTCCCGCTAATAAAATTTGACATTTAAATTTATTATTTTCGGAATGTCGATTGGTTTATACTAATTAGATAAAAAAGATCGTTTGTATAAGTAATGGCGATCTTGAATCTCGCCGATGGATTTCACTCGGTGAAAGTAAACGTGTTTGTGTGTAAGTCAAATATCCGTGTGTTTTTTTCGGTTATGTAACTCACATTTCGTTGCGGGCGATCAGGGGTCAGCCTCCGCACCGTGGCACGTAATCGAAGGTGAGTAAGAGCTGTGCTTTTCAAACTTTCGATCTTTTAATTTTAATGTACTGCAGATATACTTTTTCTGTATTTAATAATACATGTTGACGTTCGTTGTAAAAGTATCGCGCGTTGCTTTTGAGCATATTTTATTATTATCTTTTTGCAAGTACAGGAGTAACATTTGTTCTCAATTTCACATAGTATCAAATGACTAAGGCCGCGGTTGGTGAAGCGTGATCTCATAATATGGCACGGCGGTGTATACATGGCAGCATATAGTGAATATGAGAGTGATATTTACCCAGGATTCGAAAATGTCTCGAAACCACCAATCAAACTAGCACATATAGCACAATTACATTGTTCAATGATTCCCTTCGATCTTCATCTGATTGTGATCGATGATGATGACAATGAAAACGCACATTTGTAAGTCTGTTTATTTATGTATGACATATCGAAATTTTCCTACTTTTAAAATTCTTTGCAGTTATAGTGGGGTTGTATAGCCTCCACCAGTGGAGACTACATCACCATTCACCATCAGGTGGGATCGTAGTCAAGCACTAGTCCATATGAAAGAAAATCATTCGGAGACATGATTCTGTTTACGTTTCACCTTATCTATTAATTTTTCTACTTATATCATCTGGTGGTAGTTCTGTGCAGTGTATCTGGTGACTGCCACCACAACTTCTATGTCAAGAGTATACACAAACGTCCTAACTATTGGTTAATGTTATTAAATACCGTGTGAAGTTTCCGGGGGTAGCTTCGTTACATAATCAATAAATAGTTGGGCGTGGGTTGGTTGGTGCATTGCTCCGGTCACCGACTACTGTACTGTACGGTTGCGCAACGCTGGCGCTGGTCGGCGTGCAGGATGTGTGCGCAAGCGCACCGTGAGCGCCGTGCGCGCTGGCAGTACGGAGAGCACCCGCTGCCGCTGCGAAACTTTCCAATTTACCGGTTATCCAATGTGTGCGAGGGAAAAAACAACCGGAAACCGGTTCCATTAGTGCCGGACCTCCGCACCGCTCTGGTGTGGACTCTCTAATTTTAAGCTGTCTGCATATGGAGACCAGCTTTGTTGGTAAAATATTGTTGAGCTCCCGACGAGACGAGAGTGGTAATCAATAAACACATAGCGGTGGTTAGAATGAGATGTATGATAAATTTGCTAGCTACATGGTCCTTCGAGCCGGATAACGGTAATATTTGCATACTTCTGTATGTTGACGGAAATAGGGAGCTCCGGTGGTTCCTACCTAGATGGCCTGTAGCAGCAGAGATCTACCGCCAGTAATAGCTACAGCGTCCTTCAAACCGGATCACAGTAATGTCCGCACAGTACTGTGTCGGCTGCAACAGGCGCTGCGGTGGTACCTAGACGGTCTCCGGCAACAGAGACACTACCACCAGTGAATATGAACAGTACCGATCAATGAAGAGTTATAATCTAGTAATTATGACTGTCGTCTAGATTTTTGGATTACCACATGGTCACACGTGATGTACAAGTTCAAGATATTAACTAGTACCCTGGTATCAAGTTAGGTCATCCAGATTAACGGTGCGAAGGTGGCAGGTGCCCTTTAATAGAATTATTTGCACAGTCCTATATGTTGCCGGAAGTAGGGGTTGCGGTGGTAGTTACCTGGCAGTGGACACTACCACTAGTTTTTGGTTTGAGTTGAAGCAGATGGAAATTACATTTAAATATTTCCTAAACCTCATGACTACATCCACCGTAATAACCCTGGTGGATGAGGTGATACACAGGAGTATACGCTCACTCCTCGGCGTTCTGTTCCCCCGTATAATCTAAGGATGTAGTCAACGCTGATGTAGCCGACGCATTCACAGCATCGACCTGATGGAGAACGGCTGATAAGAGTTCGTTAAGGTCCAAAGAACATTGGATTAGAACACAAAAGCGAGAAGGGGTAAATCTGCCGAGAAGAATTGGGGGTGTCGAACTGTCCATAGATTTAGATAATGATTCTACAAGTAACCCTGGTCTCTGGTTGACGACGATTTAATGTTATGATCGATGGTGAACTTATCCTGAACTTCCTATCAATTCTCAGAATTTATCTGTTGTTGGAAGCAATTAAAATTGACTTCCGGTCAAGCTGAATCGCATCGATCGGCATCGATGTCAGTGTTAGGTTAGGGTCTCGGGCTTTGGGGTCGTTGGTGGTCAGGATGGAGGTTCTCATCGCCTTCTAAACGACCCTAAAAAGGACAATGGCTGGAGGTAGTCTCTTGCCATGGAGGAGGTAATACTTATGCGGGCGGCAGGGGTAAAACAGATCCCGGAACAGGCTATCTCTAGGATAGCATTACAGAGGCCGCGGTTGTGTTCGAACGGAGATTCCGTGACCTCTCCAAATGCTCAAGATGACCAGCGACGGGGTTTTAGACGGTCAAAACGTTCACATAACTCTAACTTCCCTTCAGAAGACGGTCTCATTTTAAATATTTCGGTCCCAAAAAAAATTGATTTTCAAGTTGGAGTCCATCGCAGAAGTATACGTAGCAGTCATCAAACATCATCTTAAGTTTCGTGCCAATATTTTGACTAGATGCATGGTCCTTCGAGCCGGATAACAGTGTAGTTTGCGTGGTACTCCACCTGTAAGCCATGCGTAGGCCGACGTTATATAAAGACCATCCATAACTCTGAGCTGTGCCGTTGCGTAATCGATTGATTACCACATCATCATCCGGATAAACATTGTGAAAGCACCTTCGCGTCGCAGCACTCGAGATGGTAGAAATGGTGAAAGTCCATCTCCGATGACCCGCCCCTGCCGCATGCCGCATGCGCGGTTGTATATTTTACATAGTTTCAGACGATTCGTGCCATTATCTGCGGCTTTAGAGATCTCACTATGACACCGCCCACATTACCATACATTAACGACCATCTCTCGTAACCCTGGTGCTGGTGAGGAGTACATTCACGAATTAAATTATCGACATTATAATATATTAATATACGCGCGGGTGAAAAGCCAGCAGATATGGGAGGAGAATATCACTTTTTTTTTATTTTTAATTTTTTTTTCTGCAACTTGGCTGTATGTCACAACGACCATTGACTCCCCCGACGGGTTCCCGCCTTGTCGTGGCGGAGGAGCTTAGTAACCGTGGCATGGACACGTTGAAGCGAAGACGAACCTATCCGGCCGGCCTGCGATGAAGGGTTGGTCCGAGGTGGTCGCTCCAGGTTAGAGCACCGGTTGGATAACTGGAGCTGACCGAATCGGCCGGGGACTGCAGGGGCGGCTTTATACTGCCGGCTTCAAGGGCGCTTTCATACTGCCCCTGCAGCCGAGGTGGAGTTGCGGAGGGAATACCCTCTGCGATTAACCGGTGTCGCAACAGCGATGAGGCGGTGGGGGTTCCCCGAGGGAAGAGGAGTGTCGGTATAACGATGCGCGGTACTCCCTATCCTCCGCGGCCGTTTAACGGGTGGCAGGGGACCCAACAACTTTTTGCCGTGGGGAACCGGGAGAATTTTATTTCTTGGCGTTCTTGGCCTCTGGGCGACGGATTCAGGGGAGTCCGTTGCCCGCGCGACAGCAGGGGACCGAGGAGCGGGCGTGCTGCATGTTCCGGCATGTCTCCACGGAGGTGGAACAGGAGGGTTCAACTCTTCCTCCCGAGGTGGAGCTGCGCAAGCGGCTACCGCCGGCGGGGTCACGGATGGTACGAAAGCGTTTCCGTAACCCCGCCATAACGCGAGGAGGAACATCGTAGGTGTTTTAGTCGGTGCAAGTCCGACATAACCTGTCCTAGCCCCCGCGAGGACGGGTATGCGCAGGCATTTCCCCCATGTTAATAAAAAAAACGACTATTGACTAATACTGAGTCCCGAGGAGGCAGAGTTAGCTTGCATGGAGGCAGAGAGCTTTTAACCAGAGTGCAGGGGGACACCGGTGCGGTCTGTAGGAGATCCCGGAGCCCCTCCTAATGCACTGACGGAGACCACCGTGGGGGTTTTCGTGGGTAGAAGCCCCACATAACCATGTATTCCCCCCAGAAGCAAAGTATTTGTTAAGATGATTTCGTCTTCGTCTAGGTACCACCGCAGTTCCTATTGCAGTCGATAGATAGTAGTGTGCAAACATTACTGTATTCCGGTGCGAAGGGCGCTGTAGGTATTGTAATTGCTTCTAGAGTGTAACCGCTGGCTAGTGACAGGAGTCCCAGGTTTGATTCCGCCACATACGAAAGTTGATTGATCGTGTGTTATTGGAACCTTACGAAACTGGATCTACTTTATTTAACTTACCTACAAGCCGAGCGAGGCGTCGTCTACGGCCTACGCATACTCGTCCTTGCAGGGGCTATAACGTCCTTCGAACCGGATCACAGTAATGTCCGCACAGTACTGTGTGTCGGCTACAATTGGCGCTGCGGCGGTACCTATACGGTCTCCGGCAACAGAGACACTACCACCAGTAATAGCTATAGGTCCTTCAAACCAGATCACAGCAATGTCCGCATAGTACTGTGTGTCGGCTACAATTGGCGCTGCGGCGGTACCTATACGGTCTCCGGCAACAGAGACACTACCACCAGTAATAGCTATAGGTCCTTCAAACCAGATCACAGCAATGTCCGCATAGTACTGTGTGTCGGCTGCAATCGGCGCTGCGGCGGTACCTATACGGTCTCCGGCAACAGAGACACTACCACCAGTAATAGCTATAGCGTCCTTCAAACCAGATCACAGCAATGTCCGCATAGTACTGTGTGTCGGCTGCAATCGGCGCTGCGGCGGTACCTATACGGTCTCCGGCAACAGAGACACTACCACCAGTAATAGCTACAGCGTCCTTCAAACCGGATCACAGCAATGTCCGCACAGTACTGTGTGTCGGCTGCAATAGGCGCTGCGGCGGTACCTATACGGTCTCCGGCAACAGAGACACTACCACCAGTAATAGCTACAGCGTCCTTCAAACCGGATCACAGCAATGTCCGCACAGTACTGTGTGTCGGCTGCAATGGGCACTACTATCAGTGAATATATATAAAATTAAAAAATAATTATTTATTGTATACATTTTTAAACAACTTGTATAATGATAATGTACTTTTCTTTTGTTTTACGTGGGGGAAATGCGTACACATACTCGTCCTTGCAGGACGAGTTATGTCGGACTTGCACCGACTAAAACCACCACGATGTTCCGCCTCATCGCCTGATGGCAGGGTCACGGGAACGCTTTCGCTCGCAACCGCGACCCTGCCGGCGCTGGCCGCTTTCGCAGCCCCACCTCCGGATGGAGGG
The DNA here is from genome assembly GCA_029034505.1 of Ornithoptera priamus. Lineage (NCBI taxonomy): Eukaryota > Metazoa > Arthropoda > Insecta > Lepidoptera > Papilionidae > Ornithoptera > Ornithoptera priamus. Next base: position 145,601 of record JARDWD010000248.1, on the reverse strand, counting down.
ATGAGCCCTCTCTTTCTAGGGCGCGTCGGAACATGCAGCGCGCTCCTTCCTCGACCTTCTGCAGTCGCGCGGGCGACAGAGTCCCTCGAACCCGTTGCCCAAAGGCCATAGGTGCTACGGGAGAAAACCTCTCCCGGCTGCCTGCTGCGGAGAGTTGTTAGGCCCGCCGCTACCCGTTAATGGCCGCGGAGGATAGGGAGAGCGGCGCATCGCAATACCGACACTCCTCTTCCCACGAGCACACACCGCCGCCTCATCCACGGTGCGACACCGGTTAGTCGCAGAGGGCACTCCTTCCGCGACTCTACCTCGGCCGCAAAAGGCAGTACGAAACTAGCCCTGCAGCCGGCCGCAAAGGGCAGCATAAAGCCGCCCCTGCGGCCCCCGGCCGGTCCGGTGAGCTCTCATTATTTAACCGGTGCTCGAACCTGGAGCGGCCGTTTCGGCTGGGTGGGTGGCACTTCGCTTCACCGTGTGTCGGGCCAGGGTTACTAAGCCCCTCCGCTACAACAAGGCAGGAACCCGTTGGGGGGACGATAATGTATTGGTGTGGGTATTGTGAAGGTGCGCTAGTTAATCGATGAGGATATCTGATCATGTCATCACTATCAGTTATAAGGCTTTTTTTATATTATATTGACACTGCAACATTTGCCTGTACACTACATCGTAATTATATGTATATATATACGGCGGTTGATAGCAGCCGCGGCGGGGGAGGTCCCGCACAACACTTCACAAGCCCCAAGCCAACCTCACCAGCTTACTGCTTATGACTAACTCCTTAGGCAGAGGAACCTGGCGTCACGATCGACATTTGCCGTCGGGCCAGCGCCCTTCTTCGAGAGGGTTCCCGACGAGTCGCCACGTAGGAATTTTCTGGTGGGAGGGGTGCTCCAAATCCCTCCTCGAGGCGGGCCCGTTCTATCCGGGCGTCGATCGGGGGTTGCGGAAGAACAGCTCAATATTATCCTGTGACCCTCATGCATTCTTTCGAAAGTGATTATAATACCGTGTGAAGCTTTTTAGTCTGTTGGAGTCCGACACTACCCCGTCACCGACCCTTGGTTCCGGGGTGCACGTCCGTTAGCATTTTGTTACACACGTTAATAAAAAAAAAACCACTTGCTCGTGGTGCACCCTGCTAACCAAGAGACAAGGCTCTGGCTCCCGCCAACCCGCATTGGACCAGCGTGGTGTGAATTGTCCCAAATCTCTCCATATAAACCCCCACCTAAATGGTGATCTTTAGGGAAGGCCTATGTCCAGCAGTGGACCCCTGTCGACTAATAATGATGGTGATGGTCTATAGCACCTGTTGTATACAACAATTTGGTAACATTTAGTATATTTACACTACATCAAAACTGACATCAATATAAAGGGTACGTTACCTGAAAAATCTTATGTCATCATCAGCTGATATGACGTCCACTGCTGGACACAGGCCTCCTCTAAATATTACCGCGTTTGTAGAGATTAATATGAGGGATTTGGGCCATTCCCACCACGCTGGCCCAACGCGGGTAGGTGGGAGCCAGAGCCTCGTCTCTTGGTTAGCAGGGTGCACCACGAGCATGTGAGGTTGGCTTGAGTCCCGTGAGTTGTTGTACGGGACCCTTACACCCGTTACCTCCGCAATGTTATAAATCAAACCAGTAATGTTCATCATCATCATCAGCCTTTGTCTATCCACTGCTAGTAAGTAGGCCTTATCCAATATCTTCCGCCGAATGCGATCCGCAGCTTCTCGCATCCACTCACATCCGACCGCCCTGATGATGTGCCGCACCCTGCTCCCCTGCGAGACGTGGCAGTCATCAGGCTCGCGTGATGTTTGCACACTGCAATGCCAAGACATATTTCCCTTCCGCACCTCCCTTGTCAAATTGACACAAGGCACAAGTTTCACTTCCGCCCATTGAACCGGGGACAATGGCCGCCGTCCGCCGTCCGCCGTCCGTGGCGCAGCGCGTCGGTCACGGGCGAGCTGGTGTGGCGGCCGGCGACGCCGGACTCGCATTCGTTACGCTCGTTACGGGTAATCTGCGTAAACTAACTCGTTACTAGTAACGAGGTTGCGGTGCACGCGATACGGATGTTGTCCTTGTGTCTGTGCGAGTGGGTATACACCTCAGCGCGTCATGCTCCTAACGAGCTCGTTGTGTGCTACTTCGAGCCGGATAGCAGTTACTTCCGCGTAGCGCTGTGCGGTGGTGTTAAACGGTCACCGGCAAGAGTTACACCAGTGATGAATTAACAAGTGGAAATAGAGATAGAGAAGTTGTGAATAGAGAGTGGGAAAGAAAATACGTAAGTATAATACAAAGCGTATCCAATCATTGAGGGTGATGATGGAAACCTACGGCCGAGGAACGAGGGGAGAGAATAGAATAGAAGAGAAAGTAGGTACTTGTAGGTCAGGCAGACAGTCGCCATTAAATAGTACGGTGAATGTCGTGGGAGATCAGCCCTAGATCTGGCGGCGAGCTCCTCCACGTCACCGTGTGGATTCTGGTTATTCCCGCAGTCGCCCATGTTCACGCCAGCCCCGCAACTGGCGGAGATTGAGATATATACACAAGTAATCTTTTCGTGAGGGACAATTGCAAGCGCCCGGCATTTCTTCTCTTATCTTCTTCATCTCTTGCATTAATAAGAAAAAGTTAAAAGGTCTTTATCTTAAGTTCCTTTTGTCTGAGATGAAATTCATCTATCCGAGTCCCCTCAAACGAACCCCTACAAAGCACCCTCAGTGCCCGGCGGTGCCGGACGCCATGCTGTCCCGTGTCCGGCAGTGGGGACGTCTACCGGCTGATGATAACATTAGATGAGAAATACATATATCATACACGCACACGCCCACGCACACACACACAGACACACACACAGACACGCACACACAGACACGCACACACAGACACACACACGCAGCAGACAATATCCGTCAAGGGCCACTTTTACTGCTACATTTCATTTGAGGTATAAACACAAATATTTCCATTTGACAAAAATATCAGTTAAGGTTGAATTTCATTAATACATTTTATTTTTAAAGCATTCATAAACCATTTAAATGTGACTTTAAGAAAAATGTCGGTTAAAGCGGGACTCGTATTGCCTATGTTTATATTTAAAGTGTACATAAATAAATATATTGAAATATGCTTTATAAATATTGGTTAGGGGGGACTTCCACTGACACATTTGTGTTTAATGCATTCACAAATAAAACCGTTTAAACATGCCTGGGAATAAATGTCCGTTAAGAGGGTTATACACTGGTACGTTAAACCACCAACCGTGCGAATATATTGACGTTTGTTTTTAAATATATACGTGTATATATATATATATATACTTTTATATATATATATATATATATATATATATATATATATATACTTATATAAATTGTTTTAATGTTTCCAATTTCGTGACCTTTCTCCCATCACCGCGATACATTAAAGCGAGCAGACGGGTGTCACGATACTGCGTTCAGCTGCAGTGTACAAACCTTATCATGTAGCACTATTAAAGCTTGGAGAACAGGAGCCACCTCATATATGAAGAAAAAAGATATTCATAATTTACGAAGCGAGGAGATGGTGAAGACGTTCACCTGATGGTAAGTGATACGCCTGCTCATTACATAGCGCTAGTTAGGATGATGTCCACAATACCACGTTCTTAGCATACATAAGATGTTAAGTTTCATTAGCCCAGTAATTTCTTAAGTTACACGGTCCTTCGAGCCGGATAACGGTTACGTTTACACACTGTTTGATGGCAGAAATCGTTGCGATAGTGCAGTGTATATCATCCTAACCAGCGCTGCACGAGTGAAGCGTTCGGGAGACCTCACATGGGTTCCGGAAACCATTCCGGAGATTGAGGAGGTGGTGGTGAGAGGGTGTCTCGTTCCATTACAGCAGTAATTGCAGCGGCTACAGCGGCCTTCGTACCGGACTACTACTGTACATATACGGCGGCAGAAACACCGCGCCTCCATCCAAAGGAAACTAAGTCATCCGGTCACCTTTTGTCGGCACTTCCGCCTGATTCCCACACTCGCTTCCCACCGCTGCGAGTCGTTTTTTTTTTATTTTCTTTTCATACCAGTAATTGTATCAGCGACTCGAGCACAAAGCAAACAATGACATCGTTAGCGCTAGCGTTGTATACACAACGTTCACTCCAGCGACCTGACGACCGATACCTTCACCCGATAGTAAGTGACACGCCCATAACAACGTGCCGCCAGTTACTATGACGTAAACTCCACAGCATTCTGCTCGTCGCTGCACACATAATATGTTAAGTCTAGCTGCAGCGCCCTTCAAACCGGATCACGGCAATGTTTGCGCAGTACTACTAGTCGGGTGCAACAGGCCCTGCGGCAGTACCTAGACGGTCTCCGACGATAGAAACCTACCACGTTCTAGTGACGTGCCTTAATAATAGTGATGTGCCGACTGAGGAAGATGTGTGTAGATTTAGTATGACAGCGCGCATCACTATGCTGTGCACCAGTTTGTCAGGTATTGTAGGCGGGGCGGATGTTTGTTGGATGTTGATTTGGTGATGTTCCCAGGTGACGGCAGCGCTGTAGTGCTGCGCGGTTGGATGTGGTAGGTGGCGATGGTTAGGATGATGTACACTACGTACTGACCTCCGGTACCTCCGCACCGCCTATTGCAGCCGACACACAGTACTGTCGGACGTTACTGTGATCCGGTTTGAAGGACCAATAGCTGTTACAAGTGGTAGTGTCGCTATTGCTGGTGACCGTCTACATAGGTACCACACCGCATTTGCTATTATAGCCGACATACAGTGCTGTGCAAACATTACTGTGATCCGGTTTGAAGGACCAATAGCTGTTACAAGTGGTAGTGTCGCTATTGCTGGTGACCGTCTACATAGGTACCACACCGCATTTGCTATTATAGCCGACATACAGTGCTGTGCAAACATTACTGTGATCCGGTTTGAAGGACCAATAGCTGTTACAAGTGGTAGTGTCGCTATTGCTGGTGACCGTCTACATAGGTACCACACCGCATTTGCTATTATAGCCGACATACAGTGCTGTGCAAACATTACTGTGATCCGGTTTGAAGGACCAATAGCTGTTACAAGTGGTAGTGTCGCTATTGCTGGTGACCGTCTACATAGGTACCACACCGCATTTGCTATTATAGCCGACATACAGTGCTGTGCAAACATTACTGTGATCCGGTTTGAAGGACCAATAGCTGTTACAAGTGGTAGTGTCGCTATTGCTGGTGACCGTCTACATAGGTACCACACCGCATTTGCTATTATAGCCGACATACAGTTCTGTGCAAACATTACTGTGATCCGGTTTGAAGGACCAATAGCTGCTACAAGTGGTAGTGTCGCTATTGCTGGTGACCGTCTACATAGGTACCACACCGCATTTGCTATTATAGCCGACATACAGTTCTGTGCAAACATTACTGTGATCCGGTTTGAAGGGTGGTGTGGCTAGTGTATACTATCCTAATTAGCGCCACGTTGTTATGATGTAGTCCCGTTGAATAAAACAAATTACGTGACAACGTGCTTGTCGCCGTGTGGGCTTTAACGCCCTTCAAACCTGAACATTAGTGTTACGAACTTGTTCTATACTCATAAATATATGATATGTTTCTTGATCCAGTTGCTGCTGCTATGGCTGAGCGTTGCAGTGCTGGCTGATGATTCTCCACCCGGCTTGATCTCCAAGGACAGCGAGCAGGATCTCATCGCCGAGGCTTCGCAGTCAGGTGTGAAGATACATCATTAGCCACTATTAGGTCTTACCGATTCGAAGTCACCAATGGAATTGCCATTACCATTCCCTTATGAAACCAGCAATAGTTTGACTTTCGTTGACTTTAATACTTTTCGAGATTTTTTTTTTATTCAGCGAAGTGACGAGACGATTGAGTCAATCACCTGATAGTAAGTGACACGTGTGCCCATAGCAACGTGAACACTGCACCACGTTGCGCTCATCGCTTTGAGAAATAGATCGGATGCGTTCTTACCCCAGGAATTACACTAGCGACAACGCCCTTCAAACCGGAACACATGTTTAAACAGTACTGTTATTCCGTGATCTTCGAAACTCGTTGCATAACTGCTCGAGACAATGATAAGGTACGTCAAGAATTGACTCATTGCGAAGTTCGTCTGCTCCAGGTGCGCAGGCGCAGAAGCGCGACGCGGGCCTGTCCAACTCGTACGGCGATCCGCTTCCCCGGGACACGTACGGCCCACCGCTGGAGATACCTAATATTAGTTAGTATCAAACCTTTATATGTCCAGCAGTGGACGTCTACCGGCTGATGACGTTGATGATGAAGCTTGTATCTACACTGTTAACGGTACGGCGTTTAGTGCTGGCAGGTCTCTTGACAGATCAGCTCTGTAGTCTCGGACTAGTAAGAACAGGAGTACAGTAAGCCCTGCCTGCCGTAGACGCAAACTGAAAGGGTCCAGGAGTTTCGCGGACCCGGAGGGTGGGGGCCATTATGGCTCAGCGATGGTGCCTAGGTGGGTTTGGCCCTTCCTCAGAGACGTATGACACAAAGTGTAGAGGGCACTCGGTGCGTTCCTCTCTGAATGCACTGATGCAGATCACCGAGGGGCTTTTATTGCGTAACAATCTCACATAACCCTGACTTCCCCCAAGAAGCAGGGTATCTTTCGAAGATTTCTCTTCGCCGCCAAACAAAAAAAGTCTCTGTCGCCGGTTACCGTCTAAACACCACCGCAGCTGGCAGACAGCAATATGCAAATTTTACTGTTATCCGACTCGAAGGACGTAATTCAGTGTATACCATCCTACCATCAGGTGGCGCGTCAGTAGACACGTCGCTTAGTTGAATATAACAAAGGCAAGAATAATCGTTGACTGCCGTTACTATGAGGGTAACTGACACACTCGTCTAGGTAGTCGTCCTAGTTAGCATGCGAGGATAAAGATCAGAGATTAGAAAAAGTTGTTCCATTTTAGTCGCCTTCTACGGCACTCCCACATTAGTTGAAATCTTGAAACTTTATAAGTATAAAACGACGTAGCGGAGGTATTGCCCCGAGCGCGTGCTATTGGGTCGGAGGCGCCATCTGGTGTACGCAGATATTGTTACAGCATTACTCATATCATATTTGGTTTCAGTTCCAGATATTCAGCTCCCAGCTCCAATTTACGGAGTTCCGGTCATCCAGGACTTCCCGGACACACCGCCGGGGGCGTACGGCCCGCCGTCGCCCGTCGTCTTCCCGAATCAAGCATACGAGGGACCTCCACCGCCGGTAGGCAAACAGAAGCCTGTGTACGGACCACCGAAGCTGAAGCCCATCTACGGCCCCCCAAAACCAGTGTACGGACCCCCGAAGCCAGTCTACGGTCCCCCAAAGAAAACCTATGGACCACCGAAGTTATCTTTACCGAAACCTAGTTACGGGGTGCCTTTCAAACCCTCGAAAGTAACCTTCCCGAAACCGGTGTACGGTGTACCGAAACCAGTTTATGGAGTACCAAAACCCGTGTACGGGCCGCCTAAAGTCACTTACGGAACACCAATAAACATACCCAACCTGCACCTTCAGGACCTCGTCCAGGGCCAAGTATTTCAGCAAAACGTCGGCATAGGAAGCATTGATTTAGGTTTAAGTCTACCCGCTCCTATCTATGGAACACCATTACCAAGTCTGCCTTTAGATCTCAAACCTAACTTCCCCATCCCAGCGGATACGTACGGCCCACCGGGTCACGTACTGGGGCCTATAGGACCCAATGATCAGGTGGTGGTGCACGACCTGGACAATGGTGGCATTTACGGCCCCCCACAACCGGACCCCAACCCCAGGCCGCCGCACCCTGGTATCCCGGCGCCCCCGACACCACCGCACGTGCTCTATGACGGCTGGAAGCCGATACCTGGAATCTCCAAACCGTTAATTGAACAAGTGAATAATGTCCACCATAACATTGGCGATCAGTACGGCCCACCCCCACCGGTGGTACAGGAAGTTCAGATAAACTTAGATGGCAATCTGCCGAGCGTAGACCAGGGCTACGCTAACGCACAGATAACGTCGGGCTATTCGAGCGTGCACCAGGACGCCTTGGCCAACATCGACCTGAACGCCATCGTCGGCGGCGACTCCAACCACATCGATCAGTCGAAGACCATCTTCGAAGCTCATTACACCGAGAGTAATCCACAAGCTGACCTAGCTCTAGTCCAAGCGGCGGTCGGCAAGCCCATAGACACATACAGCGCCCCGCCTTTGGACTCGTCCAACGGACCGTACCCTTCATCACTGAGACAGCAAGGCGCCAAGCTGATCGCTCCTTCCGCCATCTACGGCGCTCCGTCGAAGCAACAGCAGCACTCGCACCTGCCGATACCGTACGGAACGTACTCTGGCGGCGGACACTCCATACACACCGGCGGACATTCGCCCAAGCATCCAATCAAGTTCCGGGAGTCGGTGCCGGAAGGCTTGATACAACAAATCGGGCACGTCGTGCATCACAAGGACACGCACGGGATAGATCGACGTGAAACAGGGCCCCGGGTACTTGCCCCCTCCCATCAGAGAGGTCAAAGATATAAATTCACAAACTGGTAACCATGGATTCAATGGAGTTTCTGTGTCCATTGAACCGTCCAGTTTGTACAGTCTGCCACATTCCGGCAGCCCTATAAGCTTCCAAACGCAGCAGCAGCAGCAGCAGCCGAGCAGCTCGTACGGATCGCCAATAGATTCGTACTCAGCGCCTCTGCTGACGGTCGGCGACAGCTCAGCGTCGGGGTCCAGTACCAGCGCCGTAACCGCCACCGTCGAGGGCACCGTCCTGGCGAACCTGTCCAACTTAGAAGCGGCGGCCATATTAAAACACTGTCCGTACCACGAGGCTATATTGAAAGCGGCGAAGTCCGGTGAGAGGATCCCGTCCGACTTGGCCTCCAAGTACGTCGCCAGTTTGAGCTCACTGGGTTCCACGTTCGCCAAGAATCAGCAAAGTTTGATATCATCACAAAACAGCTTCAACAGGCCAGCGCCGGGAAGTGAATCGGTTTCATACAACACGAAAGACCTCTCCACCGCATCTCATACCCTGGTGGAAACCGTTCTACCAACTAACACAATTAAAAAGGAGAAGACGGAGAGGACCAGTGTTCAAAAGGGGAAGTCGTTGAAGGACGATTCAGGAAAACACAACTACAAGGATAACCTGAACCTAGTGTCTGAACAAATACTGCACACCTCACAGAAGATTCAAAACTTGAACGAAGAGAGCAAGGCGCTGCAGCACCAGCTGGCGTCGACGAGCCACAACTTGAACCAAGCTGGGTTCGGATCGGAGATACCCATCAAAGGGAACTTTGGGACTTATTCACTGCAAATACAATCCGCTGACGACGGCAAGGGCAAAACGAGCTCACCTTCGATACCTCACGAGCAGTTGCTCTCGGAAGGTCTTCTGCAGAGCATCCTGCAGGCGATAGAACAGCCTCAGTCGCAGGAAGCACACAAGTATTCCCAAATCAAACAATCGAGCAATTTCAATTTGGGGGACATAGACTTTGGCGGTTTGGTCCTGCCGGCCGGATACGAGCCGGTGGACCGTACCAGGGAACACACCAGAGAACACGGTAGACCAGCAAACGCAAGGCACTGAAGAGTTAAAACAAATGTTACAAAACGAAATGGTAAACACCAGACAAAGGGAAGAGCTGGCTCATGGTGATTGTGACCTGAAACCTGACAACTCGGTCAGGCACACCGTGGTGGTGCCCGCGCCCGGCGTGCCAGCGGTCGAGGCGGTGGACGCGGTGAAGGATGTCGAAGACAACGATGTGGCGATATACTTCGGTAGTTCGGCAGGTGAGAGCGCGGACAAACCGGAGCCCGTCACCGAGGTGTCCGTGTCGAGCAGCGTCAGCGAGGATGTGCACACTGCACGTAAAGCGTCAGGTTACGGCGAGAAAGTTAAAAAGAGAACGTAGGTTATATACAGTAGCGTAGATTCTAGTCTGATAGACATAGACCAGTGAGCTGCGAATCTTCGTGCAGAATGTGGGGCTGCTCCACTTGCCAAATCGATCTACTCCATCAACTTGTGTCCTGGTCTCCATTTATATAACTACAGCCATCTACTTTTGCCTTGCTGGGTTAAATCACCGCGGACACGAGACGAACAATTTTATCTGCTAATGCGGTGTGAGTAATGTGGGCATGCAGCACACTCCATGTCAACTTCCCTTTGACCTTCGAGGACTTCCGGGCAATTATAATTATGCCATCGAATTCCAAAGCTACATTCAGCTTTCCATGGATTTATTTGATGTGACAAATGAAATATCCGCGAACAAATAACATAAATCTAAAACTATAAATATACTTCAGCATAGGCAGCATAGACCAACCCCCACCCCGACCCTTCACCACAAGGTGGAGCGACGATCTGGTGAGTGGCGGGAAGCCACTGGATGCGGGCAGCGCGGGACCGATCGATGTGAAAATTTTTAGCGAAGGCCCATTTCCAGCAGTGGACGTCCATCTGGCTGATGATGGTAGGCAATATAGTCTCCGATCTTTGTCTATCTCTAATTAGACCTTGAGCGACTTGCGGTCCAGGAAAATGTTGAGAGTACCAGGCCACAAGGAACAAAGCCTATGAGATGGACTGACCAAGTTCAGACGGCAGTGGATGGCTCATCATCATTACCACTATATGAATGCACTAGGAAGGGGGCCATCACAGAAGAGTGGAGACGTGTTGCGAAGCTTGCGACCAACGACCAACACCGGAAGTGATGAGCACGAGCACTCTGTCAAGAGTGATATCGACGCAGAAGTAATGAATGAGACCTTTGCGCCAGTATCCGACTAAGGCGACCAGCTTACTCGTCTCGTTTCGTTTCGTTTCGTTTCAAGTTAAATAGTACAATTGTTTTCGCAGCTCACTGGAGCCATTTTGTTTTAGGCTTAAACAAATAAAATACATAATCTTTCGATTTATTTTATCGATACATCGTTCAAGACCTCTTCCGGTGGTTTTGTATAATCGATATTTAATTTATTATTAATAATCGCATACAGTTAACCCTTTATAACTCGCCAATGCACGGATTTGGACCGGATGATACAGCATCCCGTGTCTTTAAATGAATCTTTATGTAACGCACTCTCGTTAAACTATGTATTTTGTTAACGTATTGAAACTGTAACCGGTGGAAGTGTACCGGCAACTGCAGCACCGACCACGCTCCTCGGAGTGAGATTGAAACTGTAACCGGTGGAAGTGTACCAGCAACTGCAGCACCGACCACGCTCCTCGGAGTGAGATTGAAACTGTGTTCGTGACTCTGTATCCATGGTAACGTTTATAAGGAAGTGCCCCTGCGCTCTGTGAAGGGTTAATCTTAGAATTAAGTGCGCTGCAGTATTTGGGTCGAGGCTCGTGTATATTTTGTGACAGTCATGTCGCAGCCGTCAGTCGTTTGGATAGTGCTGTCCCGCTCGCGCGTCATGACTGTCGCGATGCTGAGCGATGGCCCATTCATTAATTTATTAAATATCAATTCGAATAAATATATTTTCGTACAAATATTTTATATTTATATGTGTATGTACGTGGGTGAATAAAAGTTTTACAAAACTTTGTTTGTTTATTTCATCATCAGCAACGGTCGCTAGATATCCATTATTGGACTTGGTATCCTCCAAAGATTTCCATAGCGATCGGTAGGGATGCATATTTTTCTAGAGATTTAGGCCATTTTCCAACACGCTGGCCCAATCCTGTTTGTTGATTAGCAGGGTACACCGCAAGTAGGTGTGGTTGGCTTGGATCCTATCAGTTATGCGGGAACCCTAACACCCAATCATTTTTTTTTGCTGTTAATGCAAATTTTACCGCATCTTTAACAAAATAACATATAACACCAATCGTAAAAAAGATCGTGGTAAGTTTTACAGCGTACTTGGAAAAATAAATGTTACACCAGCAAATCTATTTGTAAAAATGTTTTTTTACAATAAGTAGTTTTATCTGATGATAAATATCTTTAATATTGAAATGAAATATATTCATATGCACGTATTTTATACCAAATTAATTTGCATGAATCAATATAATTTATTTCGTTATTCTTTATTCTACACCAGTTACAAACTATGGAATATATTATATATATACATAGATGTACAGTGGGCGGTCTTATTGCTCAAATAGCAATTTCTTCCAGACAACCCGTTGGAAAGGAAGACGTAAAATAAAAGCAAAAATAAGATACGTGGTGCACTAAATTATTATAAACTAAAACGCTTGGTGACAGATGCAAGCAATAGCATAATTAGACAGAATATATAATTTAAACTTAATGATAGTAGTTGTGTTTTTTGATAGAAAATAGGGATTCGGCGGTCCGAATATGGTTCGGTAAAGAGTTCCATAAGCGAACCGCCGGAACGGCAAAGGAGTTTTGGAAAAATGAAGAGCAATGCACGGGGTCGTGAAGGGAAAGATTCATTGAGAGCGGAGAGTGCGACTGTGGCAGTCGAAAATAAATTCGAATTTATTTTTGTTGTAAATTTATTGGGTGTCTGGGTCTTGGATGTCATTGGCAGGTTGTCGGCTAGTTTATTGAAATGTGTAACAAAAGGTACTGGGATCCGGGAAAATACCTTTCAAAGTATACATTTTCAGTAAACAATATGCTCTAGACGCAGTAAATACACATACATTATTTGACAGTCATTTTAATAAAATCAACTGTATTAAACTTTAATGAACTATTCTTCTTATTCTGTAAAATTGACATCCTTTTTTATTTTTCATTCTGTTTTCGGGCATTACCTTTTTTCTTATCGTCTACCAACATAATAATATGAAATTACAGTTGGTACCAACTTAACTCTATAGTAAAAACAAAATAAATATCAGTTTAGGAACTGGATAAAGTTGAGTGAGCTGTCATTTGATCAATCTCAACTATTTTTAAGGTAGGAAGGTGTTAGAGGATTGAACAATATCTTGTATAGAACGGAGAGAATGTCAGTATTCCTGCGAAGACGGATTGGCAGCCACTTGAGTTTTTTGCGAAATTAGTGATATGATCGTATTTGCGTAACCCAAATATGAATCATATACAAGAAAAAAAAATACATATAATTATATACAACAAAAAAAAATTAAACGGTAATATTATTTCTTTCGCATATATACACAATAGTTTTATTGATGAATCCAAAAAGTTAAAATTAGTGTACAATTTTGTTATTAACATAAAATATTTTATCTTGTCAAATTTTTAAATATTACCGTTTTAATTTAATATTATTATCAAAATTGGCGAAAAGTTCTGAAGTTAATGACATAATTAACAATAAAAGCAAAATATTTTGGTCGTTATGGTGACATATTGTTGCTATTAAAAATGTCAATCGATGAAAAACAATTTAAAGAACGGGTATTACACACAACAAAAAATAATTAATAAAATTGGAAAACATGGTGACGGTTGCGAACTCATCGCTTGTGGGTTCAATTTGCGAGGGCTGTCTGTGTACAGACAGGACGCTTACCGCAATCATTGATGAAAACAAACTGAAAATTTTTTGCTGGTTTCTCGGAGATTTGGTGAGTTACTGAATAAAACGTATAAATTTGGTTATTGTTCTTTAAATTAAAGATGAAAATATAAGTCATTTACCGCTAACTTGGGGCACCAAGGTCCACGAATGGTGACCATGTTTCGAAAGACGCAGTGTTTATAGCCCTCCCACTAGCTTGTCCGACAATCTGGTGAAGGATGCGGGAAGCAGGCGGATGCAGTCCGCGCAGGATCGATCGATGTGGAGATATTTAAGAGAGGCCTATGTCCAGCAGTGGACGCCTGATAATGACAATCACTAACTAAACGAGAATTCGCTATCGCTGGCAACTACTTAATAACTTATTGCAATAAAAATATACAAGTATTATTGTACTTGGCAATTGATTACAACAATTAGAGTAATCATTTCACTGTATATCTTAAAAGTATTCAGAAAGTAAATTTGAAGGTAATGAGATCATCAGATTCAGTTTATTTCATATAAAATTGGCTCAAATCTTATTTTAGATTATATGTTAGAAAAAACTTAGTTTATGTTAAATCAAACAAGTTACAAATTCTTGAAGCAAACAATGGTTCATGTAATGAATGATTGCAGGACCTTATAAGCCGCCCATTGCTTTTATGTTGGGAATGCAGGGCTACAGTGAAGAAGGTATCCATGTTCATAGAACAGGTGCGGACTGCTCACAACAGCCTCGTGAAATTTATGGTAAGTAATGTATCATTATCAATATCTCAGCTTATCAATGTCCAGTTTTAATAATAGATTTCTGATTCTCTGCTATCTTTGCCAGGTTATTACTGGTTAAGCCCATACTAATTCAGTTTTATAAACATTACAGTTGCAGCAATCAACTGACTTATCACCGCTCTCTAAACTTTTTAAACAATCTATAGAGTGTGATGAACAGGATGCGCAAACTGTTGCTGAACTCGGAACCCTGCCAATCACGTTTATAAAGTTTGAAGAGCATGCTGATGGTGAAGATGATCTATTATATATTGACCAGGGTTCCTGCAATGACGATTTTGATTCTGAAAATTTGAAGGTATGTTGATTTGATGATGGTTGGGATTGAACCTAAATTTTTTCATGGTTATGTTCATTGTCAAGGACATTTATGATTTCGTATCATCTACATCAACCCATAAATTAATAAAGTATTCAGCCAAAAATTCATCATTCTATTCAGGCTTCTACTGCTCACATCTAATATTTTATTTTGTTCTTGAGTGTATTTGTGCCAGTTTTCCATCAAATAAAATTATGTACTGAATATATGTTAAAACACGAGTAGGTTCTATGTGCTGTCCGCAGGTGCACGGCTGTAGTTTTAAAGTGACATTGTGTGAATATACAATTAAGTATCCACTTACTTGATATTCTTCTTCCTCCTGCCCTTTTCCCAGTTATATGGGGTTGGCACTGTATGTACTTCACATCCATATACCTCTATCAGCCGTCATATCTGAATTCACACTTTTCTTACACAAGTCATCTTTCACACAATCCATCCACAAAAGTGTGCGAAGAAAACTTTAGTCTTCGTCTATCTCATAAACCATCCACATTCATTCTCATTACTTTCTTTGTTATATGCCTATTCTTCTTCTTCTTTGTCGTAACTCATGACTGAGGGACGTGACTATGGTGATATATGTCTATTACTCAGTTGATATTATTTGTCAACAACATATATAAGTCAAATACCCCACATATATAATGAATAAAATCTCAAAGATATGAAGGTGTTAGGTAAATGCCCCGAGCGAAAGAATATGTGGATTGTGTTGAAGTCTTTGCTTTTTGTACCAACTTACAATACTTCGAGCCAAGTTAAATATGCAAAATGTTTATATAGCATATATATATATATATATATATATGCTATATAAACATATATATGCTTGTGTATGTTTTCCAGGAGGACATAGTCTCTGACCCCATCAAGTATGAACCAACGGTGTGTGAGGATAAACCAACGACAAAGAAAACAAGGAGAAAAGTTAAGAATACCCCCAACGATGTGCCTTTAGATGAAAGAGACGTGGCAACTGAAGAAACAGATTGTAAACCTAAGCGGAGAAAAAAAATTAAGGATGGTAAATGCATACAATTTTTTTTCCTATTTGATGAAGTGTATACACTACAGTACATTGTGCTATAGACATATCTCAGGTCTTGTTACTGCAGTAACTTCACTAGTTACATGCTCCTTTGAGAAAGATATAGAGAATCAGAAATTAGATATTACTATGCTGGTTTTTTCATGAATTCTCCAGCAGACATGGACAAAGTGTTATGCTTTATATATTTTTTTATGTTTATTTATTTATTTTTTCATACCTTGATCATCATTATCATCATCAGCCGATAGACGTGCACTGCTAGGCATAAGCCTTCCCTAAAAATTCCCAATTTTCACACTGGCCCAATATGGATTGGTGTGACTAGAGCCTTGTTTGTTGATTAGCAGAATGAACAGCGAGCTGGTGAGGTTGACTTGGGTAACATGAGTGGTTGTGTCAGAACCCTCACATCCCTCTACTTACCTTATTCCCTTTTTATTCATCACATTTTCCGTCATTACCTTCCTTCCACCATTCCATCATATTTTCTTTTAGATTCTTTGGATCCATGATATTGTCACCACTGTATAAGTTGAATTCATTTTTCACAGATAGTAAAGCCAAAGGCAAGCAAACGCGGCGCAGACGGGAGAAACCAGCGGGGGTGGTGAGCAACCATAAAGTTGATAAGATACTGCAGCGGCTGAACCTGACCAGCGAGCAGCTGCAGATGGTGATACTCAGCTGGGAGGAGGTGAGCGTGCTGATGAATGTATAGGCTATCGATTGTACTTCCCACTACTCATATGGTAATCATCATTTGTTATACGCTCACTGGTGGACAAATGCCTCACCTGGCCACATTTAAATTGGAATTCATCAATGGCACTATTGCAACAATTATTAGGCAAGTTGTATCATGATCCGATAAATATGGCCACTGCTGGACCTGGACTTATTTCACAATTAGACAAATAAGATATTTACCAAGGTGTAAGGTGCCACAGCAACTCACGGGACCGAGGTCAACTCCATCAGCTTGTGGTGTAGCCTGCTAATCAACACCAACTCGCATTGGACCAACATGGTGAGATTTGGCTCAAATCCTCCCCATATGAATCCCTACAAACGAAGGTCGCGGGAAGTCGCGGGATGCATGCAGTTGAAGACCGATCGATGTGGAGATTTTTGGGAGAGGCCTATGTCCGGCAGTAGACGTCTGTCGGTTAATGATGAATTACCAAGGTCAATTTTTACTTGAGCATTCTTGAAAATATCCCAAGTTGTGAAACTGACTCTGATTATTGTAGAGTTGGTCATAACGGTTTGATGACATAAAGGTGTGCACCGGGTTTAAATACCATCAGTGTAAGAAAACGGCTGAGGAATGAATTGGTTATTCCAATCTGATCGACAATCTTAAGTTTGAAGAACTTACCTGATGGTGGTGATACTAAAAATGGTTATACTTACTTCAATATTTCTGTAATGTACTGTAACTTGGTTTTGGAAAAAAGTGGTGTAGCAGTGATTAAGTGAATTGTTTGTTCACTGGATCCTAATTGGTGGTGGTAGGGCTCCACTGCAACACCTGTGTTCCGGTTTAAAGGGCGCGGTAACGATAGTTAAGATGTTATGTCTCAAGGCGACAAGCATAATGTGATGCTGTGTATCATCATAACTAACGCCACGTTGTTATGTGCAGGCGCATCACTTAATATCAGGTGAACGAGCCGCTTTGTTAAATAATAAATAAATGTTTTCCTCGCTCGCAGGTGGAGGAGGAGCGGCGTCGCGCGCTGGAGAGCGAGTCGTTCCGGCGGCTCGCGTACCGCTGCTACGACTGCGCGCTCGGTTTCAACCACAGCTTCAAGCTGGACAACCACATGCGGAAGCACGCGCCGGTGAGCGGGCCGGAGCGAGCGGGAGAGGAGATTCTAATCTTTCCTGCATGAACAGCGCTTCTACATTTTGACATGGTGTCACAGCGGTAGACCAACAATAAAGGATATGATCACGGAATCGAAACCGGGACCTCCACCATCCGACAGAAGGCATTCACTGCTGGTAGGTCTTTGTTGTTACAAACCGCAGCTCCCGTTACGGCTGACAGGTAGCAGTGTGCAAACATTAGTATGTTCCGGTTTGAAAGGCGATGTAAGTACAGTAATTACTGCGGTAAAAAGACTGAACATCTTATGACTGTAGTGATGAGGACAATGTGATTGAATTTATACCATCCTAATGCGTGTCACCTACCGGGGTGTAATGGGTCTCGCATAACTACTCTTGAGCCCCAAGCCAACCTCACCAGCTCGTGGTGCAGCCTGCTGATCAATGAATGAGGCTCTGGTTCCCACCGACCCGCATTCGGCCAGTGTGGTGGGAAATGGCCCAATTCCTCCCAAATAAACTCGCTACAAACGTAGAGAATCTTTGAGGGAGACCTATGTCCAGCAGTGGACATGTATCAATTTATAATGATGTCACCATCAGGTGAACGTCCCACTCGACTCGACGCTGTAATCAAATATACGACAGGCTATACTTGTTTCTTTTATTCAACAAGTACCGTCACGTTCGTGGTGATCGTGTTGTGTGGTTACTGGTGACCTTTGTGGACAGGAGTGGGGCGTGCACGCGTGCCGCGTGTGCAACGTGCGCTGCCGCAGCGCACACGCGCTCTGCGCGCACCAGCGGCGGCACCGTGTCAAGTCAGTATGGTGCCTAAGCGGCGGTAACTGCGGGGGCAGTGAAGCGTGCTTCACTAGTGTATCGTCATCATCAGTCCACTGCTGGACGTGAGCACCTCCCGAAGAACGTACTATATGCATACAGTCGCTTCCAGCCACTCTGCGAGAGAATGTCAACTCAAGGGGTTCCTTCCAACATCTTAAAGAGCCCAAGTCGACCGCATCGGCTGGCGGTGCATCCTGCTGAATAGCAGACGAGGCTCTAACCACCCACCAACCCGCACAGGGCCAGTGCGATAGGTCACAGCCTAATTCCCCTCAATGAACTCCAACAAACAACGTGGAAATCTTTGGAGGAGGCCTATGTCCAGTGGAGGTCGTGTGTCGGCTGATGAAGAAGACTGCAGGTGGGGAAGGAGCGGGAGGATCACACGCGTCACCGGAATCGTGCCAAGGAACGTGTTGCTGTGGCGGTTAGCTGCTGAGCTACGAGGGGTTTGACTCGCTTCAATTGTTACTAAGCTAATTCAGGAATCCGTGAGGGGCTGATGATAGCGCGATGCACGAGCTCTGGCGGTAGCTATCCGAGCGCTGGTGATGACAGGAGCGTGTGCAGGTGGCGCTGCGCGGCGTGCGGGAGTGCGTGGTCGCGCGCAAGCGTCGCCGCCGACCACGTGGCGCGCGCGCACGGCGCCGCCGCACCGCCAGCACACCTCTGTACCGTCTGCGGGCACAGCGCGCCGTGAGTCCCGTCCCTGCCCATCGCGCGTTACGACAGATAGAGTGAGAGAGATAAAAAGAGAGAGAGAAAGAGTGGTAACGCATTCACACGTCCACCCACAGTAGAAACGCCAATTTTTCGAAGTGAGGTATACTATTACTGCGGGTGACAGAATAGACTATCACCATCGCCATTACACATTCGAGGTGCGATAAAAGTCGACTAAGAAGGGAGCAATTGCATACAAACGGCAGCAGCTTTATCAGTGCACTAGCAGTTATTACCTTACATTTAAGAGGTCTGTGGTCTGAATACCATGCAATGATGATAACGTGATGTACATACCAGATATATGATGGTCATTGCCGTCGTGACGTGTGTACACCTCATCATCAAAAATTAAGAGTTAGAGAGTAAAGAGATATCCACCGGTGAATTAAGATGAGGATGATGGTCAGTAAAGAGTTCGTCAACGGTTCCGCAGCACGCTGAACAAGCTGCGCAGCCACGTGAAGCGGCACGCGGAGCGGCAGCGCTGCGAGCTGTGCGACAAGACCTTCGTGGACAGGACCTCGCTGCGGAACCATCTGTTGTGAGTGCAGCGGGTGTGGGGAGCTGATGCTGACGTACACCAAATACTTTCAACGTTACAAGCATTGTTCGATCGTCCTCCTCTTTTATCACCACTTCCTCAATCGTCACTGCCTCTACCTCCTTCTCTATTGTCACCACCACCTCCTCTCCTATAATCACCATCATTTTCTCTTCCATTGTCACTACCTCTTTCCCCTCTGTTGCTTCCTCGTCCTTCTTTATCATTCTCCTCCTTTGTCACTTCCAGCTTTTTACTTTGTCACTTTCCCTCTCTTCCTATGTCACCTCCCCCATCCTACTTTGTCGTTACCTCCTCTTTTTTCACTATTTTCTCTTTTGTCGCTTCCCCCTCTTTGTAACCATCTCTTCTGTCACCATCAATTGTCACTACCGCCTTCTAATCTGCCACCACTGTATCCATGTATTGTCATGTGCGCCTACATCATTGTCACCAAGATCTCATCCCTTATCACCACTACCTCCTCCATCAGCTTCAGTGTTATGCAACAGTAGTTAAGCGTGTCCCATCATGTAGTCGCCGAACTCTCGCCGCAGCTCCTCACCGCACTCTCTGTTCGCAGCATCCACAACGGCAACAAAGAGTTCTCGTGCCCGCGCTGCGGCAAGCTGTTCCTGTTCAAGCGCGCAATGGAGCTGCACCAGCTGACGCACGAGGCAAGCGCGCTCCTCTACTGCCACGAGGTGAGGAGAGTTACACCATGCAGAAACTCAATCAGGTCACGTCAGGAAGTAGTGTTAATTTCTGAAGCAGTGAGACGCGCCGAAATATGTTGTTGTGTAAACATCTTAGCTAACACAACTTGGTTACGTATCATTGATCAGATACTCTTGTTGCAGTGCGACCTGAACTTCAAGAACCAGATATCGTACCGGCAGCATATGCTGTACAGCCTCAAGCACATAGACCCGGCCAAGCTGAAGTAAGTCAATCTTCCCTGCCTTGTTGTCAACATAATCAAGGTCCGGCGCTAGAGATGGCTGAGGGACCAAGGGTTTTTCGGTTTTTGGGCAAGAACCTGAAAAAATGTGAAGTGGTCCTGAACAGCCGTGCTTCTTCCTAAGATGTGCTGAACGCCATTGCCTTCTGCTGGAGACCTTGATTTCCAAAAAGCAGTGCATCATTTGAAGATCTAGATGCATAAATCTAATAATAGAGTTGTATGTGGTTGTAAGAGAAGTCTGCCGCGAACTGAAGGTTTTGTCTGGTGGTAGATTTCTAACCGGAGTCCATCTATTCTGTACTGTCGGAATTTGTCATCCGGCTCGGAGGACCATGCAGGTCGCGAAGCTGCTATGGTAAGGAAACTTGACATATTATGTACATTGTGGAGTGCATCATTCTAACTACCCCCTGCACTACGGAGCCAGTAGGAATGTGCTCTTCATCCATCAGCCATACGCCGTGAGGGTCCTCGTGCTGGCTCTCTCGCACCCACTGACCTTAAGCTGGCTGCTTGCTGGCTCTCACGGCGTATGGGCAGCGTCCTGGGGGGCTTGATGGGGGAAGGGTTGGTAGGTACAGCTAAGCTAACCGGCTAAGCCGAGCTCGCTGACCAAAGTAGGGTGTGGTCCTCCAGCAATATGGAGGCTGTGCGGCGAGCGGCGTGTTACGAAACCGATCCGATACCCAGACAGACAACTGGAAGCTGATGTTCTCTTGTCATGGAGGCCAACACTCGCATTGGGTCGCTGCACCAGAGAAGTAAGTATGTGATCCACACTAGCACCATGTTACTATTGCCGTGGCCTCGTGCTCTGTTGGGGGCGTTATTCCACATGGCCCGAAGATGTGTTCAGAGCATGCACTAGAGGAGAGGAGAGAGATTACTTAATGATGATGCTGCTGAGCTGGAGCTACGATGCAAGTGAGAATGAGTCGTGTACTAGGGAGCACATCGGGGTGTACTTGCGCAGGTACGCCTGCAAGCTGTGCGACAAGCGGTTCCTGAAGGCGAAGCGGCTGGAGGAGCACAACCTGGCCGTGCATCTCAAGGCCACGCCCATCCGTTGCACGGTGCCCGGGTGCAACTTTGTAAGTACACTAACCCTCATCACCTAACCATCATCTCCACAAAAAGCTTAAAGCTGTCTCCGATGAGAGGAGCATGCGGTGCAGTGTGAGTATCCTAACTACAATTAATTCCCTCCAAACAAATATACCATTGGATAGTTCACGTGGTGTTAAGTGTCATCATCATATGGAGCCAGTTGATGTGCTCACACAACATCACGTGTATTTAAAACTTTTTTTTCGTATCGATACTTCGGTGAATAAGGATAAGGAAAAGTGACGAAAGGATGGCAATCACTCGATGGTAAGTGACACCCCTACCCGTAACAATTTGGCGCTAGTTAGGACATTATACACTGCACCAAATTGCGCTCCTCGCTTTGAGGCATAAAGTATTAAATTTCTATTCCCCAGTATTTTCACTAATTACAGCGCCCTTCGAATCGGAACAAAGTGGTATTAGCACACTACTGTTTGGCAGCGGGAATAGCGCTGTGGTAGTATCCAAACGGTCTTCGCCTACAGAGACTTACCACCAGTTTAATCATCATCAAAATGGTCCTCCGAGCCGGATCAATCATCACAGTTCCATTGCGGCGATCGCTGAACGTAGTCCTCGTTAAGAATTTAATATGTGTACGTGTGTGTGTGCCCGCAGGCATGCTCGTCGCGGCCGGTGCTGCGCACGCACGCGCGCATGCTGCACCGCGACATGCGCGCGCGCCGCGACCACGTGTGCGACGTGTGCGGCAAGGCGTACGCGGTCAGTACGCACGCGCACCACCGCACACACACACACACACACACACACACAATACACTAAGATTTTGTATGACAGATCAAAGTACATTTCTAACCGAACCGAAGAAAGATGATGTATATAGAAATACATTGGAAGTCAAGGGGTGTGAGGAGTCTCGCCCATCAACTCACGGGACCCAAGTAAATATCACCAGCTCGTGCTGCAGCTTGCTGATCAACACCGACTCGCACTGGGCTAGCGTGGTGGGAAATGGCCCAGATCCCCTTAAATGAACATCTACAAACGATGGCACCTGATGTCCGACGATGCGGACAAGGCTGGTCCGATCTATGTGGGGATGTTTGGGTAAGGCCTATGTGCAGCAGTGAACGTCTATCGGTTGATGATGATGATGATGAAGTGTGGGTTCGATTCCCACTTAACTTAAGCTTCCGCCAAAGGAAAATAATTTAAAGAAACGGCCACATTAAGAGGAGCTTTCGCAAACAACCTCTACCGACCAGCATTTAGCCAGGGTGCTAAATAAATGGCTCTATCTCCATGTGGGAACAAATTCATTGTCCCAGCGTTGGGAATATTGACATTATAATTCTAATTAGACTTTACTGGCTATTTTACTGGTGCTAGTTTTTATTACTGTGATCCGGTTTGAAGGGCGCTGTAGCTATCACTGGTGGTAGTCTCTGTTGCCGGAGACCGTCTAGGTACCACCGCAGCGCCTATTGCAGCCGACACACAGTACTGTGCGGACATTGCTGTGATCCGGTTTGAAGGGCACTGCAGCTAGTGTAATTACAGAAGTAATGACACTTAACATCTTCTATATCAAGGCCATGAGCGCAATGTGCAATGTGGTGCGGTGTATACTATCCTAACTGGCGCCTTGTTATTAGCGGACGTATCACTTACCATCGGGAGAACATCCTGCTCTTGTCATAGTTTTGGTGAATAAATAAGTAATAGATGTAGAAGTGGTGTGGGCGAGGAGTGCGGATGTAGTGTGTAGTGTGAGGCGATGAACCGTTTCCGTCCCGCTCGCGCGCAGAGCAAGTCCGCGCTGGGCGGGCACCTGCGCGCGCACACCGGCGAGCGGCCGTTCCGCTGCGCGCGCTGCCCGGCCGCGTTCGGGTACGAGGCGGCGCTGTACAACCACACGCGGCTCGTGCACCTCGGCCGGAAGGTAGCGCACAGTCAGAGACAGTTTCACAGATAACATATCTTTAACAATATTCTATTGTTTGTGGAAAACGGAACTTCGAATGTTGTGTAAACATACTAACTAGATACTCACGGACGTATATTTATTTATGGTATATGTAGATTCCTCCCACAAGGTGGGCCAATGATCTGGTGAGAATCGCGGGAGCCCACTGGATGCAGGCAACACGGGATCGATCTATGTGGAGATCCATGGGAGGGGCCTATGTCCAGCAGTGGACGTCTATCGTCTGATGATGTTATGTAGATGGGCACAGCCGAAGATTGGGCTATGCGGCAGTTCACAAGGGTAACCTATGTCCAGGGGTGGACTGCCATGTACTGATGATAGTCTCACCATCTCGTCAGTTCGTTGTTTACTATGCTAACATTTAATTACTGTTTACTAGGACCGACTGGCACAGGATGACTAATAAACTAACTTCTAGTGTCTAGGATATATCGTCGTGAACTTTGAATCAATTAAAAAATAATTAAAAATAAAACTATAAATAACCTAAAATTTATTTTATTATTAATGAAAACAACAAATGTGGTCTTATAGCAGAATGTGCGTGGTCGCGCTGCGAAAAATGCTGACGAAGCGGCCACGGCACCTCCTGCGGACCCAGCAGCCGCATGGCCCGAGCCCACACCGGCCCTTCCGACCGAAATGCCTCAACAGGTCACGGACGCCGCCTTGCAGCCAGAACTTAAATAAAGAGAAAGAACTATTTTTTTTTAAATTTAACTCCTGCGTTTTTTTTATTTAGAATACTCCGGCTCTCATATGCTTCGGGCGAGAACACAGATGTGAGCATGAGAGTGATAGCTAGATGGATGAGTTAGGAGAAACTTGTTACCGGCAAAAGAATCTTGTTATAAAGCAAGCGCTCAGCTGCTGCGCGGTGAAGCCAGGTTTTTTAAAGATTAACTCGTTTGAAACAAATGTATTATATCATATAATTTTTCAACACATTTAAAAAAAAATCTAGTAATTACATTTTCATAACAGGTCAACATCTCATACCTTTTCAAGAACAAAAAAATGGCTGTTACATATTTTATTAATCCACATACGTAGACAAACAGAATATTGTGATTCTTTTATGGATTAATTTTCAGTAATTATATATCAAATAAATTTATTATATGTTAGAATAAATTACTTCTCAATTTCAACAAACTGAGTTTGAGGACCTTGTAACGGAACGTAAATTTAAAAAAAATACTTGAAGTGTCATTTCACATTTTGAAAATAAACATGAAATTATAACCAACAATCTTCAATATTATTTATATCATACGTTAGTTGGAAGTTTGTACAAGAAAATTTTTACGTACTGTCACTTTCATGACAGATATGACATTGGCGGAATTCTTTTAAAAAAAAAGACCCGATTAGAGTAATAAAAATGAGGATAATCAAAATCCTCAAAACTCTTAGGATAAGTTACACTCAAGCCATACGCAATTATTCCGATGATTACACGCCGAAAGCGCTGCGCAGCTTAAAGAGCAAGTCTACCAGGGAACACGTACAGTACTACGTGGATTCGTGTAGGATACGAACTGTGGGGGGCAACGGCGGCAACGGATGCATTTCGTTCTTGAGCGTCTGGTGCAAGGACCACGCTGGACCCGACGGCGGCGACGGTGGTCACGGCGGACACGTTATATTTCAAGTACACTTATGATAAACCATAGTTACAAGTTTTACCTTCCATTATATTAGAACTATGTTATATGACACGCTTATATTTATACTATCATTCAAAAGGCAAATCTGCTGACAAAATCAAGAATGGAGAAGTACTAAAATATAACTTCGATTTAGTTACAGTGAATTCTTTTTTTTCTTAAGAGACACTACAGAGACAGTTTCCGGTAGCTGAGGGCTGTCATAAGAAAATATGATACTTTATTTAGTTCCATTCATTTATATTGAAATTAAATCTTCATATCTTTTGCAATAATATTTAAGATGTTTATATTATTATTAAGTACAATGTAATTCTTTATTTTGTGTATATAAACTAGCCAAGTGCCTATCATAATCCGCTTTCTCAGTTTACAAAAAAAATTCACTCAATTGCAGTGTACTCACACAGTGAAGAGTTTAAATCATTGTAAGGCGGTGGTGAATGCGAAGAGCGGCGAGCGTGGCGACAATAAGGAGTGCACTGGGAAGAATGCTCAGCATGTTGTCATACCCGTACCACTTGGTATATCATTTTGTTTAATTATTAATTAATGAAGCAATGTAAACAGGACTTTCACCTGATGGTAAGTGCCTGCCCGTAACGATGTTACCTTAGGATAATAAACACTGCACCATGTTGTGCTTGTTGCTTTAAGACATAGATGTTGGGTATGGTATCTGCAATAATCACACTAGCTACAACACCCTCCAAACCGGAACACTAATGATTGCACACTACTGTATGGCGGCAGTGGTATCTACCTAAACAGTTTCTGGCAACAGAGACCTGTCATCAGTGCAATCTCCATCCCATTTCACACTAGAAATATGATTTGCCAATTTCCTGTATTGCAGCAGCTGATCACTTGTGTTGTAACAGTGGAGTATATTTTGACCCTGGAGTTGTGTCTTAAAGTTTGTGTTTATGTCGCCTGGCAAGTTGTTGTGTGGCTAAGCATTCATCACCAGATCCACTGCATCCTCTTGTAGTCGGTAGCGTTGCTACATAGATAATTGTTGCATTTCTCCATGCAGGTACGATAGTGAAGGATGCTAATGGCCGTGTGGTTGGAGACCTGTCCCGCGAGGGCACCATGTTCGTGGCGGCGCGCGGCGGCGCCGGCGGCAGGGGCAACAAGTTCTTTTTGACTGACACTCAGCAGGTATGGTTCCAAGACACTCAGGTTATGTAGTACTATCACACTGGTTTTTAAAGCAGATCGACTCCGGCGCCGTCTGTGAGTGATGTTAGTGAAGCGGATGACAAAATCTTTCACATGTGGACACCAATATGGTGATAAGTCAGCTGATGTGGAAGATTCCTTAAGTAGTGTACATAAGCACCAGTACTTCATTATATTTTTCTTTATTCAATTAAGTGGGATGTTCACCTGATGGTAGGTGATACGCCTGCCTGTAATAATGTGGCGCTGGTTAGAATGATATGCTGTACCACATTACGCTCGACGCCTAATTTTGTACCCTTATCTCATTGCACACTAGCTGCAGCGCCCTTCAAACCGGAACACGGTATTGTTTAAATAGTAGTGTTTGGCGGCAGAAATGGGCGCTGCGGTGGTAACTACCCAGACGGTCTGCACCAAAAGAGACCTACCGCTAGCGGTAATCATATTAAACCATCAAGTTGGTAAACAAGCTCACAGCCGGCCTGATGGTAAGCTGCTGCAACTTGAGGACATGTGCATCACCAGCGTTATTGTCGATAGAGAAATCATATCAATGCCATACACCAACTAACTGCTGGTGGTATAGGAAGTATCAGCCACCACCAGGTGAGTCGTTCTGTATAGACTCGTGTGAATGAGGTGACGGTGTGCGGCAGGCGCCGGAGGTAGCGGAGCTGGGCGCGGAGGGCGAAGCGCGCGTGTACACGCTGGAGGTGCGCTCGATGGCCCACCTCGGCCTGCTCGGCTTCCCCAACGCTGGGAAGAGCACGTTGCTGCGGGCGCTCACGCGGGCGCGTCCCACCGTCGCACCGTACCCGTTCACTACCCTGCGCCCCCACATCGGTGAGCTGATCGCCTGTTTGTTCATCCAACCATTGGATAGGAGGGTACTTGTAAATTTACCGTTCGGTTCGCCATCGCTATCTAGAAATATTCTACACAACGTCTGGACGGATGAAGCGCTTATCTGATGGTAAGAAGACCATCACAATGTACCAACAGTTGAGACGGTATATTATACAGTGCAGTACACTGCACTCCTCACTATACATGAGACATTGGCTCTTGTTTCGATATACATGACCCTTCGAACCGGATATCACTAGTTTGGCGACTGTAATTCCTGTTACCCAGATCGTTTCCGGCGGCAAACCTGCCCACCGCTGTCAGATATTAACTATGTCCTTCACACATAAACATGGTGGTAGTGTCTCTGTCGCTGAAGACTGTCTAGGTAGTCACCACCGCAGCGCCTATAGCAGCTGATGAACAGTAGTGTTATCCGGTTTGAAGGGCGCTGCAGTTAGTGACGTTACTGGGGTAACGAGACTCGACAGCTCGTCTCAGGCGACCAGCACAATGTGACGCTGTGTTACCACACTAACAAACTCCAGGTTGTCATGGGCGGGCGTATCACTTACTATCAAGTGACCGTCCCGCTCGTCTCGTCGCTTCGTAGAATAAAAGAGATGTGACGTGACGTGACGTGGTGTCTGTGTGTGTGCAGGCATGGTGCTGTACGACGACTACGAGCAGGTGGCGCTGGCGGACCTGCCCGGCCTGATCCCCGGCTCGCACAGGAACTACGGACTCGGTGAGACAGTACTCCTTTTATCATGCTCAGGTGATGACAAATGATCGGAGCTGTTCGAAGGTCTCCAATACTTCTTTTAATATAAAGTACTCTGGTTGGGTTTTGTAGTCACATGTTGGTCTTGGAGTTTGGTTGGTACTGACCAGCTATACTATCAGCATTGCCGAGTACCTGTCAACATGAGAGCAGGAGAACTTCCAGTGTCGCTAACGTACTTGGAGAGCCATAGTCGATTTAAAGCTGTTTCACAGGTATCCAGTTCCTGCAGCACGTGGAGCGCTGCCGCGGGCTCATCTATCTGCTGGACGGCGCCGAGGACCCGCTGCAGCAGTACGAGACCCTGCGATACGAGCTGGTCCAGTACAGCGCCGAGCTCGCCGCGCGCCCAGCCCTCGTGCTCGTTAACAAGCTGGACCTGCCAGAGGTGCGCGCGCGCTGCGACCAGTTCAACGGGATCGCGGACGTGCTGGGAGTCTCCGCAAAGACCGGCCTCAACCTGCACGAGCTGCTGCGCCGGATCCGGATCCTGTACGACAGCAGCGGCGAAGAACAATAAAACCATACAAATATATGTTAGTAACTTTCAATATTCGTAGTTGTCTCATTCACTTCACCTACACTGGATATCAAGTGATCAATGCGATTCTGAACCTGGTCCTGGATACTCGGCCCTTTTACATGTGCAATCAAACTCCACATGTCGCTCCTGAACACTCCTGTCACTCGGCAGACTGTTAATCACCGCGCGATAGAGGCAGCATACACCCATAACCATTATAAAATGTCAATGTCCTTTCCTTATATACTCTGTGGTACGTTACCAATAAGACCAGTGCAGGCTGTACACTGCATAACCTTTGCCTTATTAAAAAAAAACTGCTATTTATCAGGTATCAGGAAAAGTAATAGGTGCAAAAATATTTTAGTAATATATTCAATAAATGACTAACTCCAGCAGCGCCGCGTCTGATGCTGTACTCCATACATACATACATACATACATAGATAGGCAGGACACTTACACATTTCAACTTATTTATTTCAGCGCCATCTATGGATTTTTTTAAAAAACAAACGATTCGCGCGCTCATCTCTTGCTAATTAGGATGGTATACATTACACCATGTGCTCGTCGCTTTAAAGTTAAGTCTCGTTACCCCATAATCATACTAGGGGTACAACGTCCTTTGAACCGGACCAGAGTAATGTCAGTTAATTATTTAGCAGCGCTGTGTCTGTATGCTGTACTCCATACACAGGTAGATAGGACACGAGCTAGACTTCAGCACGTACACAGCTTTACACGTGTTACCTTACACCCTGTATATACCGCATCGTGTATGGACGTCATGAATTGTAACTTTCCTCGCAATTTTTTTTCTTAGTCGTGCAATATGCACGCGGCGCGCTCGTCATTGCACATGCTCTCCAGGATACAAGTGAGGTTCTGTCGGTGCTGTACCGGCTGAACCGATTGTGGTAAAGCCATTCTCAAGTTAAACCAGTGAATCAAAACACAACACAAGTTTATTTACACAGTATACAATTGTTTCGCACAACTATCCTCTATCAGTCAGTCGGTGTGGGCACGGAGCTCCAGCTGTGCCAGGAACTGGACAGTCCGCAGCTACAGTGACTCCATCACCAATCCCGTTTGTACTGGTGTCTGCGCCGCTGCAACCCTCCCTCTACCTCTGGCGCTGTGTATCGGGCCGGTGGAGCTCCGCTAGGGCGCCCCCGCGTGTGCGGGCTGCGGCTGCGACGTCACCGCCCCATCAGACACCTTCCTGCCCCTCTTGCTCTTCTTCGGCTGCACCTTCATCTGTCGAGACGACGATGACCACACTGACGCGCGCCAACTAGCGACTGCACCACAACGGGTTCCCACCCGTCACTCACCAAGTAAACAATCTAAAATGCAGTGACCCCTTTGGGTTATACATCACTTTCTACTTTTATTGCGTAAAATGAAAATGGATCACTCAATATTAAGTGTTATTGCGGGTTGACACTTGGTATTATTTGATAACATTCAACATCATGTTTATACACTCAATATTATATACTGTCACTTAACATTAAGTGCCGAGATATTTTTATTAAATTAAGCGACGAGGCGAGCGGGGACGCTCACCCGATGTTAAGTGATACACTCGCCCATAACAACATGGCGCCAGTTAGGATTGTACACACAGCACCACATTGTGCTCGTCACCTTGAGACAAGATGTTAATTCTCGTTACCCCAGTAAATTTATTACGTATAACGTCCTTCAAACCGGATCACAGCAATGTCCGCACAGTACTGTGTGCCGGCTGCAATAGGCGCTGCGGTGGTACCTAGACGGTCTCCGGCAACAGAGATCTACTGGTAGTAAAAGTATTAAATGTGACTCTTAAGCGTTAACACCCGATATTAAGTGTTGACACTCGATACCGTGTGGTTGTGTTATACCGCAAGCGGGCGCTCTGCTCACCTTGTAGTGCACCTCGCGCACGTGCCGGTAGAGGCTCGAGTACCAGCCGAAGGACGCGCTGCACCGCTCGCACTGGTACGGCGTCTCGCTCGTGTGCATCGCGACGATGTGGTACTTCAGCTTGGCGGCGTTCTGCCGGCGGCGCGCTGCGGTCAGTGTGACGGCGAGCGCGTACGCAGCCCCGCCCCACGCCCACCGCACGGCTCCGCCCACCGACCACAGCACGGCACCGCGCCGCGCCTCTCCGACAAAGCAGTGACGGACGGGACGCGGTGCCCTTGCGTTACGTACAGTACAACCCCACCACAGCACTCACCACCCAACCCGATCCCCGACATCCCCACATTCTACCATGACACATTGACCAGGTAATCTGATAACGTTGAACTGGTTCAGTTGACAGCGGAGCGGGTGTGGGCGATGTGATGAGGACGGGCGTTAGGGTATCACTGGTAATGAGTATTACCGCTTCATGCATAAGGTGGTCCGACGATCTGGTGAAGGCTGCGGGCAGCGCAGGATCCATCGATGTGGAGATCTTTAGGAGAGGCCATGTCCAGCAGTGGACGTCTGTCGGCTGATGATGATGCATGAGATGATCACATCATCGAAGGCGTTCATCAGAAGACCACGCCCCCACATCGTCTCAAACCACGTGGGTGCTATTCGTGTTATGGCCTCTGGGCAGACACCTCCGAACTGGTGTCTCGATCCGGCTCGCAGGGTCATACATCTCACCTGGTACGACTTCCCGCAGACGTGGCACAGGTTGTCCTTTGCGTCCTTGTTGCGGTGTACGTTTTGCTGGTGAACGTACAGCGACGTGTGGCACTTGTACGGCTGCGGCGCCACCATCACCACCACCACCAGGACGGTCACCGTCCACCGGGAACAAGTAACAAATTAGTATAAGATAACCTTAAAGCTATGATAGCTCAGGCACAGGTGTGATGCCCACTGAATCCGAGCACCAAAGGAGAACATGTGGAATTCCAAGAGTAACAGTTTCTGCAGAAATGTGGACATTAACAATTTCTATATGGGAAAGTGCTAATCCCAGCAGTGGGCATAATTTAATCTGTATTGTTCTGATGAGATATAGACCATTTTGAGGATGATTGGTTTAGACGGAGTCCACATCCAGTGATGAGGTTATGATGCAGAGGTTTTAGAGGCGAGGGTAAAGTACTCCTGCTCAATAGAGGAGCAGCAGACAGTGGAGGAGCACTGGCGTTGGTAAGAGGGGGATGGTTGCTGACCTTGTTGCAGATGTGGCAGCGGAACTTGATCTTCTTGAGGTGCTCCCAGTCGATGTGGTCGCGCAGGCGCGTCTTGTTCACGAACTTCTTGCCGCACTCGTCGCACGTGTAGCTACGGAGTGCAAGATATACATATATATATATATACACAGGGTGTTTAAGTAGTACGGCGCAGTGTGAATATCCTCACCTACCTCTACGTTACTCTAACAACATGGAACCGGATGTATCGTAGTATTCCTGTTCGGATAACTTCAACGCTCCTGAAGGTATTGCGAGCGTCTACAGAGTGACCACTCTCCATGTGAACATCATCATCACGGCGATGGTGTGATGAAGGTAGATTGACAATGAAACAATGATCATAAACCAAGTGGACTCGAAGAAGTTCTGAAGTGTTGGAGTTAACAGGACAGCCCTGAATGTAATAACAATGTTGCAGGTCGGTTGCCGTCTGCCGACTGCGGGCTGCGCGCTGCCCCGGCGCGGTGGTACCGACCTGAACTCCGCCTCGGGCACGTGGCGGCGCGACACGCGCAGGTGCTGGCGGTACGTCGCCACCGACGCGAACAGCTTGCCGCACGGCGAGCAGCGCAGCTCGCCGGAGTCCCGCGCCTGAACGTCCACACGAACATTGAGCGTTTTTAGAACTCCTCCAACATGATGAATTGGTGCAGCTCATGGATGTACAGACAGTTGCACATATACAGAGAACCTCGATAGGAGACCCGGCTTCGATTCCCATTGAACTCGAGCTTCTCGTGAAGATGAAGGCAGCAAGCTGCTGTGTTGACATGTCTCCTCAAACTGAACTTGCTCAGCCTCGTAGATACATGGTCTTCTAGATTCTCTCTTTAGAAGAGACCTGAATCCCAGCAATGGGAACATTATGACCTACGTATTTTGTTCAACCAACTCTTTATGGAGGATAATTTAAGAAGATTCTCGTCTTCTGTCTATTATTGTACATCTGGCAACAGACTCTTCTTCATCAGGATACGCGAGTCTTAAAGCCTCAAGTGCATCCCGCTGAGCAGGAGTGTCCCGGACCATTCATTATCTCTCTACCTTCCTCCTCTCACCTTGTGGCTGCGCATATGCCGGCCCAGGTTGGACTTCCACTGGTAGACTTTGCCACAGCGCGGGCACGGGTACCGGTTCTGCCCCTTGTGAAGGACGCTGCGGGACACATACGAAAATAATGCACAACTATCAGCAAGACAAGGAGTCAAAAGTGGAGATCCAGAAGAGAGATGGAGAAGAGATAATCGATAAGTAGAGATAGAGGTTGAGGTAGTTATAAAATACACATGTTTATGTTTATTTTGGGAGAAGCTATTGTCCAGCAGTAGACTGCTGATGATATGTGTGTAGGTTAGCGATGAACTGCTTGTTCTATTCCTCAGTCACAGTCACGAGCTTGATCTGTGTTAGGATTCTACCAACAATAGAATATTGGTCATGGAGGTGGATCCTCTGAAGAGTATTTACAAATACATGCTGTGGGTACGAACTTGAGGTGGTATCTGTACGTCTTCTTGGAGCTGAAGATCTTGCCGCACTCGACGCACTGCGGCCTGTCGGGCAACGGCTCGCGCGAGCGGGGCGCGCGAGGTGCACGAGGAGCTGGAGCAAGCACCGCGCCATTCACTGGTGACTATCAACCATCACTCTCTTTAACATGTATTAATATGGAAGAAAACAATTCATTGCCTGTGTTCAGCGGTGGACAGCACCAGGCTGAAATGATGTCATTTCACCATCATAGAGTCCTAACATCATGTTTCCTTATTGACTTCAGCATCTACCAAAAATAAACTCTTGTTTATGGCGAACAAAACTCACTGCATCCTTCGCCTCTCCATGATCAAGATTATCTCCTCCATTAGTTATATCACAATTGTTCGCCTGCACTTCTTCTTCCGGTAACTGCTCCACCTTCTGATCTTCATTAATATCACAGTCAGGCCACGGCTCAGAGTCACTGACACTGTCCACTTTCACTTTGCTCTGTTTTTTTCTCTTTGTTTTCTTCTTTATTCTCACTTTATTTTTCTGTAAACAATTTCTTCACAACATGAGAAGGGTGGAACATGAAAAGAAATATCCAGAAGTTACGAGCCACCACAATGGCTTCTATTAATCCAATAGTAGATAATTCCCGTTTAAAGGGTACTGTAGCTAATGTATTTACACTTCACAGTGATGACTTTAACATGATGTAGTGTGAACATCCTAATTGGCAATCATTGTAGAGGTATTTCATCTCACACCCAAACTTAAGTATAAATCAAAAACGAACCTTTCTACTCGGCTCCTTAGGTTGTTCCAGATTTAAATCCCTGACAAAGGTCTCAGGTTCACAGTGTGTCTCCACCCCACTCTCAATCGCCTCACTCTTAAGTCCGTCCATTATTATGTCTTCGTCCGTTTCTGACTTAACCACATTGTCAGGGTACATGATGTTAATGACTTGCTGTATTTTAAGATTTGTCTCCTTGATAAGAGAAATTGGTGAATTGATCTGAAATTTAAATGTGAACTTAATTCCTTCCTGTGTATACTGAAAACTTCTCTGGACTCAATTTTGTCTGGACATTTAGAAACTTGAAATATTATGAAGATATGAATAAACTTTAGATATAGTGTAACCACAAGTTACCTGTTGCTGTGCATGGTGCAGTAGGCTGGTGTAGCAGTGCTGCGCCTGCGCCTTGAAGCGCTGGAAGCGGCGTAGCACCGAGCGGCACTCCCAACACACTCGCACACTTTGCACTGATGTGTCATACACCTGTTATATACATAGTGTGGATTAATCAATTGATTTCCTTATCACGTCACTAGTCTCACACACAGAGCATTATAATTATAGATGCTGGTTACAGCTTATGTGAACACAACTTTCATTACTTTAGAGAAATTATATTACACCTTAACGCCATGTTTTCACTCATGTTTAGCTTTATTATATCCATGTGATCACTGACCAAAGAGCCACACGCCAATCGTGTGGTGTGGCTGTTTATAATAAGTTATCATAGCAATTAAACATACCTCAATTTCACTTAAAATTTGATAATATAAATTGTAGCAGCCGGTCTCTCCTATGAAAAAGAGATTGCGCCCCACGCACAGGCACGCGGTGCACAGGTCCTCCATTTTCTGTGTCATTTTAGTGATGAAGATGACGAAATATAATAGCACAGAGCCTAAAAACCCTTCGGACGTATTAAATTTAGTTTACATTGTCGACGTCTAAAACAAATGTTTAAGGATAAGAAGCAGTCGTTTTAGTTTTAGCTAAATGATGTTCTGTAAACTGTATTCCAAACTGAACAATACGAAGTATTGACAAAAGCAACGAGAAATAATATCGCAGTGCCGATAGCTTGACAATATTTACTTGTAGAGTAAGCAAGACCGAACTAAGATTCTTCATTGAATTTTACGAATAATTCATACGTGAATGTAGTTATTATAGAACCGCCTAATGGAACGCAATTTAATATTGCAAATATCGTGTACTCTTTATTCAGCAAATAGTCCGTTTTCACTTATTCAATTCGAGCTGAAGCGAAGCGTCCGTCGGCCGTCTGACGGCTGCAGATAATACACACAAAAACACATTGACACCATTTGTACACAGAGCGTGACGTGCTGTAGTGTTGCGCCTCAAATGTAATCGATTCATGTTTGTGTTGGTAATCGATTCAATATTTGATCGACGATTCGGAACAGCGCAAATTTTGATTGGCTGTAGGTGTCTACTGTCGGAAATGTTGACTGCAGGTCCCGCCGCAGCTGGTATTTCAGCGGCCACACGTTACTGTGCAATTACCGTAATACACCAGTACCAGAATACAGGTGCAGATATATCATTTTATATTTTGTTGATTTGTATTATACTTACAATCGGTTCACTGCTGCACCTGGCAGTTCTAACGAAATAGATTTTTGCGAGCTGGGTTAGTGGGCAGGGAGGTGTGGCGCTAGTGGAGATATTTACTGTCCTGTAGCATAGCGACCACTCAACGTACTCTGCTCTGAGAAACAAGATGTTAAATGGTACTTCTTTACTGGTGGTAGTGTCTCTGTTGCCGGAGACCGTCCAGGTACCGCCGCAGCGCCTGTTGCAGCCGACACACAGTACTGTGCGGACATTGCTGTGATCCGGTTTGAAGGACCTATAGCTATCACTGGTGGTAGTGTCTCTGTTGCCGCAGACCGTCTAGGTACCGCCGCAGCGCCTATTGCAGCCGACACACAGTACTGTGCGGACATTGCTGTGATCCGGTTTGAAGGACCTATAGCTATCACTGGTGGTAGTGCCTCTGTTGCCGCAGACCGTCTAGGTACCGCCGCAGCGCCTATTGCAGCCGACACACAGTACTGTGCGGACATTGCTGTTATCCGGTTTGAAGGACGTTATAGCTAGTGTAATTACTGAGGTATCGGGTTTCAACATAGGCCTCAAGACGACGAGCACAAAATGGTGCAGTGTATATCATCTTAACTAGCGCCATGTTGTAATGGGTGGGCGTAACACTCACCATCAAGAGAAAGGTAAATATTCAATGAATATAAAATAAAGTGTTTTTACTATGTATTGTGTCCTTCAAACCGGACCGCGATAATGTTTGCACACTGCTGCTGCACGGACAGAGCCTACCTAAATGCTCTCAGTACTTTATCTGAACTCTGTGGTCCGTGGCCCGGGAGCCATAATTCTAATAAAAGAGATATTGTCTATGTCAATACATTTATTATTGCCATTAAAATAAAATGTCCTTAAGGATTACTCTTCGCCTCAGCAGGAAGCTCCGCTTTATTCTTTTCTTCTTTACTCTTTTTGTGTTTCTTTTTCTTCTTCTTGTTGGGGTCCCTCTGTCTATTCATGTCGTTATAATTCAAAAGCTTTTTATACATTTTAAGTAACTGCTTCGCATCTTTCTTCATTTCCTTGGTGACCTTGCCATCTCCAGCCTTTGACTTCTCGTTTCCGCCGTCTGCGACCTCTGCTACAGGGTCTACGTATTTCGTAGAACCTTCCAGAGTGTTGTACTGTTCCATGGACCCCTCTTCTAAATTTATATCTGCTTCCTCAGCGACCCGTGGGACGACTGCTACGACACTCTCTGTTTTAGAATCTTCTAATTTCCTCTTAAGTTCTTTGTTCTTCTTGCGCATCGCGTTAAGGATGTTCGCCGTGGTCAACACACTTTTCACTTTCCTGCTATCCAAGTAGCGGTCTTTCCACGTAATGTTCTCTGCGTTGTCTTCTAACTTTTCTGCTTCCACTTTTTCGTGTTCTCTTATCTCTTCCTCGGTGATCACTTCCTCCCTTTCTATTTCGTCTATTTTAGCGGATAGCGCCGCAATTTCCTCAGCTGTTGGCTCTTTAGACAACACTGAATTTCCATCTACGCCGTTGCAAGAAGATTCATCGGAAAGTTCTAGAATTTCATAAACCTCGTCGTCAGCACATTCTCCTGGATGCGCAGGCGCAGTATTGACGTCGCCTGCTTTGTCTGTGCTTTCTTTTGAAATCGATTCAGTGTAAAAATTTTGATCGCCGTCATTACGAAAATCCTGACTCTTTTTAGCTTTCTTTTCTTTCTTTGCCTTCTTTTCCTTTTTCTTATTTTTTTTCTTCTTATGCCCTTTTTTCTTGTCCTCGTCTTCATCGGATATGCACACAACTTCAGGTTTAACTTCCGTAGCTTCCACTTCTGAACTTTCCCGGTCCGATATTTCGCCTTCAGATTTATCTTTATTATCACATTCCTCGACACGTTTTTCGCAATCAGCTCCAACTGGCAACGTGTCTTCAATATTATTTACCAAACCGCAGCTCGTCTCTTGCATTCCCTCTGTCGCTGCTTCTTGATCTACTCTGTTCTCGTCATTCGATGACTGTTCAATATTCAGATTATTTTGCGGGACACAATCATTTTGGACTGTTATTTGCTCAACATTTGATATTTCACCGAGTTCAGGTTCGTTATCGTTATCGTTATCGCCTGACTTTTCTACAGCGTTCTCCTCTTTACGTTCTTCATCATTATTGCCACACTGTTTAAGACTTTCTCCAGCATCTTTACTTTCTGCAGCGACTGCGGCCGTGTGTGTGTGTAAAACATCGTCGTTGCTCTTTACGTGAACCTTATCCCTGGCTGGTAGGTTTGTGTCAGGCGTTAATTTTATTTCTGAATCA
Organism: Ornithoptera priamus; assembly: GCA_029034505.1. Taxonomy (NCBI): domain Eukaryota; kingdom Metazoa; phylum Arthropoda; class Insecta; order Lepidoptera; family Papilionidae; genus Ornithoptera; species Ornithoptera priamus. The sequence goes on along the minus strand of JARDWD010000248.1, from coordinate 107,447 downwards.
ACAACTTGTGTAACCTTTGATCTTCCACCTGTAGGATCTCCATCAGCCCTCTTATCATCACTATCACTGGTGTCGGAGCTACTTTCAGAATCTTCTGTGCTGGAACTTGAAACGACATCGTAACTTTTTCTGTCTAAATCCTCCAAAAGATCCATCTTCTCTGAATCTGACAGTTGGAGCGTTATCTCGTCGTTGTCGCTGCCCCGTTTACTTTTAACTTTGCCTTTTTCTTTCTTCTTGAGCTTCTTTTGTTTCTCCTTTACCGTCTTTGTCATTTCGGGCGGAAGTGATTTTGGACTTGACTTTTCTTTAGTTGTGTCTAGAGTTCTATTAGTTTTGTCCGCGGGTTTCGCTTCGCCTTGTGGTATTTCTTTGTTAGCGACTGCTTTGTCCAGTTCAGCTGTTCCACTTTGGTTTAGCTGGGCGGTCAGCGTCGCCGGCGGCTTGTTCCGGTTCAGTTTGATTTTGCGATGAGATTTTGTTACAGGTACTGTTATTATTAAATCTTTTATTCTTTTTGTGACAGTCGGGGTTTCGGCCTCGGTGTCCTCAGTAGTGTTTCTTGATGTTTGAGCTGAAGCATTACATATATCAAATAAGTTCAGAAAAGTTATAACTTATCAATTATTTTATCTAAAGTTATAATGATATGCGTATTATCAAACATTTCCGAAAACATTTTTTTATATACAATTAACCGACGAGACTAGTGGGATATTCATCTGATGGTAAGTGATACGCCAGTTAGGATGGTATACACTTTACAGCATTGCGCTCGTCGCCTGAAACATAAGATGTTGAGTCACATTACCCCAGTAATTTAGCTAATCCAACATCTTTGAAACTGGAACACAGTAATGTCTGCACAGTATTGATCATAGCTGGGGCGGTACCTAGACGATCCCTGGCAACAGTGAGCTACCATCAGAGCTGCCGACGCATTTCCAAATATTGCATTAACTTGCAAGTGATTGTCACAAATATTCATTGACTTGTTAAGTTGCCCAAAGCGGAATCACTCCTGTGCCACTTGGCCATATGTAAAAACTCAAACAGGACAAGACCTTTTTGTAAATCCTCTATCTTCGGCTTCTCATCCTCACTGCTAATCTCTACAACTTCAGCGGGCTCCTCCTTTATTTCTACTTCATCATCCGATACGTGTTCCACAGTTTGGGAAGCAGTTGCGTCTGTTATATCTGACGAGAGAATTACATTGTTAATAATGCGCTTCTCCAAATTAATATAAATATAAATTAGTTTACTATATACCTTACTGTCACAATCGCACTGCATGCGTGGAACTGGTATAAACAATAAAAAAGAATATGGCAGGGATAGTCGTACCAGTGGCTTGCACTTGTTTCAGCTGTGCTCGGATGGCCCGTGCTCGCGCTTGCAGCTCCAGAAGCTCCAGCACAGTGAGGCCAGCGCGTGAGGCTTTCGATCTATCCTCATTCCTTTCCGAAGCTTCTGAAGAAGATCTTTGTTTGTGTCTTGACCTTGATTTGGATCTGCAGTGGTGGTGTTTATGCTAGAATTACAAAATTCTTTTGTTTATCATGATGGATCAATTTATTGAAATTTTTTTGAAATCACTGGATGCAGGTTGCTTCAGACCAGTCGCAGTGGGAGTCGAATGAGAAGGCCATGTTTTGTAATGGATATTGAGAGTCTAGAATTATATATATAACAAAATAAAAAAATTATCTATGCAATATAATATTTTTAACAGTGCTTCAAAACATCTAAAATAGATAATTGAATTTGTAGGTTAACAAGCAAAAGTTTAATTTTCACGAACAGTGTTATGACCTGTGTGTGTACATGCACGTGTGTACACACACGTGTATACACGCACATCTGTGCTCACAATTTGTATCATTGATTTCAATATTGCAAAAAACTTACAAATTGTTTTACACCAGACCTCTTTTTAAACAAAGTTTTTTATGCATTTTTCTGATATTGTACTTTTAAAGATTTTTTAATATATCACAAATCTTTAATTTGAAGTCTTTTAATGAAGAGATATACCTTTTTTTTCTTTTTACTGCTACTTTCACTTAAAATTTCTTCATCGGAGGAAATACTGTCCAGGGAGATAGTTTCAAATTTCTCAGGTGATGAGGTGCTTGATGTTTCTGTGTCAGAAGGAGGCTCAGCACCATCCAAAATAGCACAAAGGCGCTTTGAGCTAATTCCTAGAAGCTAAAATACTGATGAATATCTATTGTTTGGTATGCAAATACATTTTCTTTTAAATAACTGTAGAAAAAAAGGCTGTTACTAAAATAGGTAAAAATAGTAAAAGTTCTAAATTAGAGAAATTATTGGTTGTTACTACTTGAGAAAAAAAAGTCTCCGAGCTTTTATGAACACAGTTTATGGATATTAATTATAAAGTATTTTTACCTCCTCCATGCACAACTCTTGTAGATCACTTAACGAAATATGTTGAACGCAGTTTGGTGCCATTGCTTTCAGTTCCTTCGGTTTTAGCACAGAGAACACTTGGTGCATGAGCTCGACCCTGTCGTGTATGTAATAAGTTAAGTCGTGCTGAGCCTCGCTGACACAGGAAGAGGTTTCAGGACGTTCCTGTTTCACATTATGCCTTTTTACACGCCTCATTTGGTTAAGTTTCTGAAATAATTTTTAAGAAAATCTATTTTGTTCATTTGCAATCCGAGTATTAACCAAACTATTAGGGAATCATGACAGTTTTGCGATAAACTAGTAACTAGAAGCACTCTTAATCCGGCGGTGTTATACGGCGAAAGCAAAGATGTCAAAATTGATTTTTAATGAAGCGTTTAAAAACATGCTTACAATTTGTACATGACATTATTTAAACAATGTTAATTATATCAATTAACTTAAAACAGTTGATCTTAAAAATAATTAATTCAAGTTCTTAAGGGTAAGGTACTTCATATCAACAACAATTAAAAATAAAATTTCATCTCTTAAGATGACATTTCTGAACGAATGTTTGAATCAAGTGTAGTTGTCATCTACTCTTAAATAAATAATGTCTGTGGAAATATTATTAAAAAATCCTAATTTTATCGTAGTAAATAAACCTTATGATATGTATATTAATTCAAACGATGAATGTGAAAAGGTAATCGTCTGGTTTTCAAAAAATCTGTTCGTATGTAAAGTAAGGTTATTTTTAGCATTTGACAAAAATATATGTTTCGTTGATGTAGCGTCTAAGTTTTTGCCCTCAAATTAAATGCTTGTATGAATTATATTTTACCGTTTCATCGTTAACTATAGAGTACGTACAGAAAAAATTTCCAAAATGTGGTGCACTTATTTAGTTTTCTTATTTATTTTAGAATACAGTCGCCTGTTGCATCGCTACACATGACTGCCATAAATCGAATTTGACTCGTCTACTTCACTTCGTCCACAGGCTGGACTACTCGACCAGTGGAGTCCTCTGTATTGCGTTGAACAAAACCGCTGCAGCGAGCGTTGGCAAATTGTTCGAGAAGAGACTCACCAGAAAATACTATCTGGCCATCCTAAGAGGGCATTTAAATGTTGATCTGTGCGACATACGATTTTCCGTTGGTAAGTGGATGCTCGTGGAAAGCAGATTGGAATATTTCCACTGCGCTTCGGCGATTGACCTCGGCGTGTAGTAATCGACTAGTAACTGGGAGCTGTTACTAGAGAGGACCAGTAGTTTTCTTTGCTACTTTTACATACTACGCTGTTCTACTCGTATGCTCATCAAGGAAAGCATGACCAATACGTTCTCATGCCGTCTATGATCTAAAGGTATACCTAGAGTGGTTAAAAATAATAGGCATTTATTAGGCGTCGTCTTATAACTGTGGTGTACAGGTGTCGACCAGACGTCACCGGAAACGAGTCACAAAATGTTGGCGCTCACGACGGCCACGGAGTCGCAGTGCGGCGCGCCCAGGTCGGCGCACACGCGTCTACTGCTGCTGGAGACCGGCTACTATGAGAACGATCCTGTTACCGTGGTACTGCTAAAGCCTACGACAGGTTCGCAGGACAGATGTTTAAAGTTGTGTAGTAGGTCTCTGTTGCCGGAGGCTGTCTCGGTTATCGCAGCCGACAAACAGCAGCGTGCAAACATTACCGTGTTCCGGTTTGAGGTGTGTTGTAGCTTGTGTAATTACTGGGGTTACGAGGTTTAACATCTTATGTCTCAAGGCGACGAGCGCAATGTAGTGCTGTGAATACCATCCTCACTAGCACCACCTTGTTATGGACGAGCGTATCATTTACCATCAGCTAAACGTCCCGATCGTCTCGTTGAATAAAAAACCGTCAGTTCCTTGATTTTATTTGATTTAAATACAAAGTGAGATATAGATAAAGATTATAAAGACTTGAATGCACTGGTTACCTGATGTTTGGGCTGTGAAAACCACAACTTCTTGTCAACTGTTAGCGCCTCGTTAACCTGGTGGTAGGTCTTATCGGAATCCAACATGTTGTGTATCATCACAGGAACAGGAAACCAGCTATACATCCGTGGCAATGGCTAATTTTGAGCAAGTTCACGTAGATTTTTTCTCAACTCAGGACGTCGCCATCAGCTAAGAGTGCACTGTTCCACCATCGGCCACACCATCCTAGGTGATTACACCTACAGCGACAGAAAGGACACGACTCCGCACCGGATGTTCTTACATGCTACCAGGTACACTGTTCTCGAAGGTCTCCCGTTTACGTCTTAAGCGTCATTTGGCTATTACCAAGTCACAATGTGATTCATTTTTTTCCGCTCAGAATTGGGATTAGCTAATGCTTTGTGAATTTAATCTAATCGCTAATCAACGAACGAGGCTCTGGTTCCCATCAACTCTCGTAGGGCCAGCGTGCTAGGACATGGGCCAAAGGTCCCCCATATGAACCCCTACAAGCGAAGGTCCCGTGAAGCGGCTGGTTGCGGGTAGCGCAGATCCGACCGATGTGGAGATCTTTGGAAAGCCCTATGTCCAGCACTGGATGAATAAGAACAGTCCGCTTAATTTTTCCACCGTCGCGACTCCGGGCCAAAAGCCTCGAATCAAAAGCTGATGTCATCACAATGTTAAATATTTTTTTTTGTAAATCAATTGGCTTAAGGGTCTCGTTGCCATTCGATAACATTTTAAAAAAAGGTGAATTAATGACATTTCATTTATTTATCATCATCATCATCAGTCGACAGACGTCCACTGCTGGACATAGGCATCCCCCAAAGGTCTCCACATCGATCGGACCTGTGCTGCCTACCTTCAGTACCGGTAAAATGGGGGTCGTTAGCCCAATGCGGGTTCGTGGGAGCCATAATCTCGTTTGTTGCCTAGCAGGCTGCACCACGAGCTGGTGAGGTTGGCTCGGCTCCCGCGGGTTGTTGTGCGGGTAATTACTCCTCTATTTCAGTTAATCAGTTAATTTTCTCTCCCCGCAGGCTAGTGCTGCCGCTTCGCAGCGATCATTTAGATATCCAGACACAAGAACCGTTCTTCTTTGACGAGCGATTCGCCTCCAGGTGGAAACCGGAAGTGGTGAAGTATAATTACAAATTAAAAGAAGATTTTATAAAAGTCTGCGATGTGATGGATGAGTCATGTGAAACCGGTGTCCGGTATAAATTGTTCCAATAAAGTTATTCACAATTTGTTTTTTTTTTAATATCGCCAGTATTTATGTTCCTCGTTGTTATTAATTAGAAGCCATTGTACAACTTATCGGTGAAGAACTGCTAAAAACCTTGGATGGTATTAACGATCGATGTGCTGATCTTGATTTCTTTTGTTCTACACTCAATACCAGATAATAACGGACGGTGTCTGCCGGACATTTGCGTATAGAACTTAACTCCGATCGATAAATACATCGTCAGCCCACCATGTGGTGACCATCTACCGGTGGTAGTGTCTCTGTTGCCGGAGACCGTCCAGGTAGATATCACCGCAGCGCCTATTACAAATGACACTCAATAGAGTGCAAACATTTTTCTTATCCTGTTTGAGGGACGCTGTAGCTTGAGAAATAATTCAGACAACGAGGCCTAACATTTTATGTTTCTAGACGAAGATCGCAATGTGGTGCAGTATATCATTATAACTACCACCACGTAGCTATGGACAGGCGTATGTATTACTTTCCAACAAACGAACATCCCGCTCCTCTCTTCGCTTCGTAATATAAAAAAATCCGTTTATTACTTAACCCTTGCCTGTTGCTGCTTAAGTTGGTAACCTCTTTGACTTCAATGTCTGTGGCTATTGACATTCCAACGTAAAAACTCATAAACAACTTAATATTAATTATTAAAGTATTTCTTTGCGAAAAACTTAACTACAAGAACATTTTGCGCGGAAGTACTTACACAAGTATCTAAAACTCAGCTGTTTCCCGCCGTTTTGCTGGCCGTGATATAAAATGACTTCATAGCCACCGCATAAATAATATCAAATGAAAATGTGTAAAAATAAATAAAATGATGAATGATCTATGAAATTCAAAAACTAAATATCCTATAACTATGTACAAATCACTGTGCGTCGGATGCTCGTGTTCCCATGTCGATACGTTCACCAGTTTTCACGTGATTAACGAATAAAGAAAACAGGTTTTCATTATATATATATATATATATAGACCTCACTAAAGATGTGATTATTAGTCACGAGTGAAACTAAATACAAGTATGGCCGGTCACAACATTTTACTACTAAAATATTTATTATACTACTTAAATATTTATTACTACTAAATTATACTATTAAAAATTTACACTGTCACCGTAAATATCAGATAATACTATTAAAAAGAAGTGTACTCTATTTATTACATGTTTTTGCGTCCTTGTATTTAATCAGAGTTAAATCGGTATTTACATTCGCGCCTGATTGCCTCCGGCGGCCGCCTGGGATGATGGATCTGACCGTCACACGAGCTGCTACACTTTGATAGAACAGTATACTAAAGAAGAACAAGAAGAACGGTATATAAGACTCGCTGAACTGTTCTTCATAGATTATGTTCCAACAAGTTTGACGAGTTACAGCAGGAGTAGTTCATGCGGTTATATAGCGAACGTTCTTGTTGGTTAATGTATATGTGTGTGTTACTGTTTGTCTACAAGAAACGATTTATCTATTCTATATATCAGGGCAACTGGAACGATGCAGCGTGGAGTTTGGACACAGCACCACATATTACCACATTGATTTCATTTAGAGACAGCGTCCTTCTTGTTTTTTTAATTCAGGAACGTTCGCACAGTTCCACAGGCTAATCTGAACATCACGGGACCCTGAGCCAGAGGGCGGCCAAAAACAAGATGGACAGATGTGGTCAAAAAAGATCTAAAGTTCTGCAAGGTTACCGAAGAGGACGCGTTCGACAGAGCGAAGTGGAAGAGAAAGACCGGAAAGGCAGACCCCACGATCAGATGGGGTTAATAAATGCCACGGAGAGAGAGAGTAACGTTCGCACAGTATAGGTACCACCACCTTCCTGAACGGTCTCCGGCAATGGAAACTCACCACCAGTAAAAATTTTTGAAATTCAAACAATGGTACTGCTAATTTATTCAAGGTTACGGCGACAGACGTCCACCTAAAAATCAAGTGATCACTTTAAGATGAGCACAAATTATAAAATTTGTACAAACGGACGGAACTTTGTCTGAGGGAACACCGTCACGCCGACCGTGACATGGTCGCCGTGACCAGCGCGCATTGAACAAAGTAATGACCGTCGGTGATACATATAGTACCATACACATACACACACGCACACGCACACGCACACATATGTATAATAAAATCCAGTTAACGTCGCATCAGCTCAGTTTGCTGCGGGCCACCTTCAAGATGAACTTCAATGTCTACTTTCTTTTGTCACTTGTAAGTTAATCTGTTTTAGTTTTGTTCACGTAAAGTTTTTAGAAGACCAAAAAGTAAAGATCTATTAATCAGCAGCTGAAGTGCTTCAGAACGAAGCATTGCGTTATACACGCGCGGAGATAGTGGCAGAAGGAAGCGCTGCTTACCAACTTACGGCAAGAATCCGGGGGGAACTGCACTTAGAAACTGACACCATGTCTAAAAGGTCCCAGGTACTTAGCGAGTAACGTCGCTTGTGTACCATTAGTGGACTCGGTGAGCTGATACTTTCAGAAGAAACTAGAAAGGAAGTGGTCTTGGTGCAGCTTCGACAAAATTAGATGAATTTCATCAGGTCCAAAAAAGGATATATATTTAGAGGTCACTGTGATCAATAGATTTACTGCTAGCGATGGTCACCAACCTGTTTGTACTGTTTTAACATTTATTTGGACTCGTTGGCATCATATCATTTGGTAAGAAATTAGACCGGATCTTTGCCAATTCCGGCTCACTTCGTAGCCACAGATTTCCTTGCTTCTCTTGTCAAAACTCGGGAACCATTTGACACCCTAAACCACACACATCCATTGAGGGTTGTACAAAAGGCTAATGAGTTTAATCAATTACCGTACCTCGCATTTGTGGACTATAGACATTTGGGCTGCGTTTGACTCTTTACAAGTATCCGAAATTGAGAAGTACACTTGGATCGCTGGTGCCAGCCGACTTCACCACTCAGAAGACCGGGCGAAACATGATGAACCCTCAACCTCCACTAGTCGAAGAGGCGCCTTAAGAAGAAGAAGGTATTTGAGATATCTTGGCAGCGCAAAGACATTGTCCAAACTATATACCAGTCAACTTGTTCAGATGCACAGAGGTACTAAACGGGGAAATTGTGGACCAATGCACTCTTAAATCTAGACAAGAGGATCTGATGAAGTGGTCCTGGCTTCGGGACAACGCACCAACTAATGCACTCGAGACTAATTACGTACTCGTATATATCTTTAACACGATAGTTGGGAGGACATTTGTAGAGGTCCTACAGCCAGTGTGCTGGAGATCTACAAGATTCCGTATCGGTTCATAAATGTTTTAGGGACCTAGAAGATCTCCTATATTTTTACAGTCAGAATTCAACTGGAAGCCGGTGTGTATACTTACCTCCGGTAGACAGACCGACAAAGGAATTAGGATTTGCCGCACAGCAGTGCACAGCACAGTAATAGATACTTTTTTTTATTATTCAACGAAGCAACGAGACGAGCGCTCACCTGATGTTAAGTGATACTCCCGCCCATAACAACGCAATGCTACTTAGGATATTATACACGATACCCTGATAATTACACCAGTTACAGGGCCTTTCAAACAGGAACACGGTAATGTTCGTCGGCTGCAACAGGCGCCGCGGTCGTACCTACTTAGACGGTCTCCGGCAACAGAGACCTACCACGAGTAAAATCCTTTAGATCTCCTTATGAGATCCATTAGATCTCGTAAAGCACTGAACGCGTTAGTAGTAACCACGTTCTCATGCACTGGTAATGGTCGTAATTTAAATTGTGCTCGTGTACACAACTTGAAGAAGATGAATATATTTACATCATTGAGATGAGAGTTCTTTTCACAATGTTCACCCTTAACGAAGTGTAAAAAAAGAAGAGGTGGATGATCCAAAGCACATTACACACTCATGTAATCTGGGTGGCTGGACGACCACATCGGTGTGTGGTACTCGGCGGCACAGTTTGCACTCGTACTCCGCACATGGAAAATTATTATATTACACTACTGTGTACCAGTAACAAGCCCACCGACTTAGTGACGAAATATTAAATCGACGTTTTATTAATTTATGATGAGACAGGTAGGAAGGAGTGAGTTGAAAGAAGTAAGAAAGGAGACCCCGTCATGAAACGAGACAAATTCTAAGGACAAGAAGAGTACTCGAAGACGCCAGTTGACTGCAACCGGTTTCTTTTTCGTTTCAGGTGCTATTGGTGCTTGGCATAGCACAAGCTGATGGTAAGCGTTTTAAAAAGATTTTCAACGTCTCTTATTTTTTTTATTTAACAAAGCGGCGGGAGGACCGGGACGTTCACCTGATGGTAAGTGATACGCCCGCCCGTAACGTTACAGTAGAATGATACACACCGCATCGCATTGTGCTCGTCGCTACAGATACATGATGTTGATTCTCGTTACATCTCCTCATGTCTGAGAGTCGTGACTATCTCTACCTATCACTCTTGTCATCGTGATATTTGGCCATTTCGTCCAATTGGAACCTAACACCAGTAAAATGCCTTTTCGTATGAATGCTGTCTTGCAGGTTAGCACATTACTTAAACTGGCTATAGTGCGTATCAAGCCAGAGCGCGGAGATGCTTACACAGTAGGAGACTTCAGAAAGGTTTGGACAGCTGGTGGTCACACTGTAACAGCTACTATTAATCATGCTTAATAAAAGATTATATAGTAACGTGCCATTTGCCCTCACAGACGATAAGGGAGGAAGCCCGTACAATATAAACGGCCGCGCGCCCCCCAGCACGACTCGTCCCCCACCCAAAGGCGCGCCCAGCAAGCACCCCTAGATTGGGGCGGCGGTGCCGGCAACAGATTACGATGACCGTCGGGCCGGCAGAACAATATTAAAATACACGGAACTATAAATTTTTAAAAATAAATAATTTTGTTGATTAAATATTTTAATTTTTTTACGACATATTGATAATTTGAAATCGTGACAGTGTAGTATAATGTAGTGTAGTGTAGTGTAGTAAACTTTAAGGTTTATGTTTAATCATTTGTTCTAATCGGAAATATTTGTTGACAACACTGATTGTTGGTGATCGTAACACGGATTTAAACTGTATAAGTTCAGGCGCCCAACTTCTCGATTCTCTTCTCAATTCCTGAAGTACTACAATAAATATAAACCATTAAATACTTGTTAGTTTATTGTATAAATACTAGGTGCGCATACTTGAAACAAATACCTAGTTTTAAAACCACGTAAATAGGTGCTGCTGCTGGTCGATGCGAGTCGTCAACAAAATATTGAGCTCGGGTTTAGTAAACACGGCACGATGTAAATATTAACCTAAATTCGCGAACTGTGGCAGTGGCAGTAATCTATTGGTCAAGTTTGTAGTGAACTTGGCGGTGCTGATGCGGCAGAGAAATTTGTCAAAGACCTTCATTTCCGTGTGTTTGAAGAATAAACTTTTCCCCGTCGACTGTCTCGTTCGAATGCCATGGACGGCGCGGCGGAATTTACAAAGATCTACGAGGACGTGTGTTTGCATAAAATTGCTCACTGCAGCCTGTGCTTTCGGAGCGGGAAAGATACTAGATTAACAGAACCTTTGATGTTCAAAGAGGCGATGAGAGCGCTGAGGTACAACGTACCGGTAGGTTTTTGTTATGGTTTCAGCGTCGTGCTGCGTTAGTGATTCTGTAGAAGCTTCTATGTGTGCTGGTTACATATAACAATTTGAATATTGTGCCTCGTGTGTACCATTCTATCAGATACAGGAAGTCTTTCTGTGGGTGGTCTTACAACTTTTAAAAAACGAATAAAAGGTGATGTTCTATATAATATTTAAGTTTCGTTATATCAGCCTGTAATTGTCCACTGCTGAACATAGCTATCCTCAATGAATTTGCAGTTCTTGTCACTTGCTATGCTGGTCTTCATGCAGAACATGTCAGTAAACAGGTAAAGTTACTGCTATTTATGTGAATTGTCTTAAGTAATCTTTTATGATACAATGGTGTGTCCACAGTTATTTCTATCTCACCGGAGGTATATTAGATTTTTGTTTATTTCAGTATTAAATAAATTATTCTGACCATTGTGAGTTAAAATTTTTTTTTCATTATAGCATATTTTAATTTTAGAAGGAAAAATGTGGACAGCAACAGTTCGTGATAGACAAAGTGTGTTGCATGTGTGAGGCACGTGCAGCTGCAGTTGTCCGGTTCCTAGACAATGTGCACCTCTCAATCAAATTGAAGATCACACTTCATTTGGCGAAATATGAACCGAAGGCAAAAAGGGTAAATTATATTTAGGTATGCTTACTACCATAGTCATAGCAGAGTGTTGGAATGGTGGTGTAAAGTTGGATAATAACACATACAATAGTTACTAGAAGAATTTTGTTCTTTGGTTGTCCTAAAATGGGTGAATGTGTGCCTGCATATTCACCTGATGTTAAAGCACAAAACTGTTGGGGGTGAAGCATGCTTTCATGGAATACTTTAGTTCTCATGTATTGACAGAAACAATATCAATAATTTATTTTATGTTGCAGATGAAGCGGTTCCAGCAGAAGTTATGTAGGGACAACTTTGTGAAGTTGAGGAGGCAGACTCAGCTGACTCAAACTGATGTACTTTTTGTGGAGGCATGCGATGTAAGAAAATGTGATATATACATATGCCGACATATGGAGTGGGAAATTTTACACTGACTTCTCATAGGAGAACCCTGCTAGCAATGTAGTGAGAGCAACCACTGAAGGGGTTCAATGGGCAGAACTTAGACATTACTCTAGTTTCTGGATGCGCCAAGATTGTATGGGACCCATGAAAATAACTTACATTATTGTTAACTTACATAATTGTAAAATAACTTATATAAAGTGTTGTTTGCTCTCCAACCAGGCAGGTGTCCCGGGCGGAGTTGATACATCAGAAGTAATAAACAAAACGAAAACAAATTTGTGAGTAGTCTTTGAATATTCCCATTCAGTAATATACTTAGTTCATGCAAACCTCTCCACCCGCTCCATCCATTAAATAGTAGTATGTTTATAAACTCGGCTGCCAGTTAAGAGAGGTCATAACTGTACTATTCTCAAAACTACACATCTGGTGGTGTGCTACACATTACAACTGCACACTTGGCTGGTGTGCTATAGAAACATCCTTCATTATTTCTCTACATAAGGGACTCCGAGCCCCAGCTGTAGAAATATTCTAAGGGCTGATTGTGTGTCCTAAATATACTTACTTAGATCCCACTTATGTCTGCAAATGCCCATAAACAAACAAATGATCACCTCTTATTATGCCAGGTTATAATTCTGATCAATATCCTCATCTGTTGCAGAAATATCAGACCCTTCTCCTTTATTATCATATATTCATTTTGATTCAATTAAACGAGAGATGTTCACCTGATGGTAAGTGATACCCTAGCCCATAACAATGTGGAGCTACTTAACATGATATACACTGCACCATAATGCGCTCGTGACATAAGACAGATGATTTTAAGTGTCATTACCAGTAATTACACTCGCTACAGTATCCTTCATAGCTGTAGTGGTATTAACCCGGACAGTCTCCAGCAACAAAAGTTGTGGTTTAAACTTTTCTTATTGAAATTGTTTGCAGAAGCAATGCAGAAATAGGATGCGCAGACCTCAGCTGATGATGACTTAGTGGAGAGTCTAGTTGAAGATTATCCGCTGGGAGAACAGAACACACCAGCTAAGGTGGTTGACAAACCTTCACAAATGCCAATACCAATGTCTGTGCTGTCACCGAACGATAAGGATGTTGGTGTCAAGGTGGGACAAGATGGCTTCCTGTACATAGCTGCATCCGTCTGCGAGGAGACAGAGACACCCCTCAAAAGAAGACATAAAGAGTACACGAGGAACACCACCAAGAAATCCAAAGTAGATGAGACAAGTCTCAGTATATTTATAGAGAACCCTCCGAGCAGAGCTCAGGATAGTGATGTGATATTGATTTGTGATGATGATGTCAAAATTGAACAAGCAGATGAGGAAGTGGTTAAATTGCCAGTACGGAACAACTCCAGTGTGGATTGGGAAGATAAGATACCGATGGAGGTCATATCCTTTGGGGTAAGAGTTTGATTGTTTCAAAGCAGGTCTTTACTGCTGCCAGTCCTCCATAGCCCACAACTGTCTAGGTATGTACTGCAGCAGCTCCTACTTCAGCAAATAAACCTCATATCTTGTCTTTTAACTTATATCTTGGACCTCCATGTCGCTATGCAAGCAACTGTGCTGTGAAATGATTAAAATAGATTGCAAGTACAGTGGAACAGCTGTAGAAATTGAAGGAGCACTGGTTCAATCCTCATTAACCATCAGTCTGCCATGAAGAGAAATTGTTAGGATATCTGCAATCAAGAACCTGTGACATCTGCCGACCATTGCTTGGTCATGGCAGTGGATCAATAGCTCTGACTGTTCTTGTCGCAGCACAAAATACTAGCTGTGGACAGCTGCATTTAGGTCTACTCCGAGACATTCACTTGATGGTAAGTGAACAACGTGGTGATAGTTATATACACAGCACCACCTTGTGCTCGTCGCCTAACACATAAGACGTAAAATCTCTTTACCCCATTTACTAGCTGCAGCGCCCTACAAACCGGAACACCGTAATGTTTGCACAGTATTGTTTGTTTGCTGCAATGGGAGCTGCAGTGGTGCCTACTTCGATGGTATCCTTCCACAGATGCCTTTTCTTTTCTGGGTAAATATACCCTGCTTCTAGGGGGAAGTCAGAGTTATGTGAGATTCTTACTCACTGAAACCTCCTCAGTGCTCTGCATCAGTGCATTCGGAGAGGTTCCGAGATCTCTTACAAAACCCTCGTGCCCCTCTACACTTTGTGTCACACGTCTCTGAGGAAGGGCCAAACCCACCTAGGCACCATCTCTTAGCCTTATGCTGTCCCACGCAGGTTCACTTGTTGAGCAACAAGAGCCGTCACCCTCAAGGCCCGCGAAACTACTAAACCCTTTCTGTTTGCTCTTACGGCAGGCAGGGCTTACCTTAGTCCTGATCATACTAGCCCGAGACTACAGGGCTGCTGGCAACAGAGACCTGCCAGCAGTTGAGATAGCTTGACATCGAATCTCCAGTTATGTACATTATATTAAGAAATGGTTTTGTTTATGGTGAAGGAGAGCGAGCAGTCGGCCGCGGCGCCGGTCAATGACCTCGCCTGCCTCGTGCTCACCGCACCAGTCGAGTACAGAATCGCTCTCGGCGCTCCGAGGTAAGCACAGCTCCGGACTGGTGGTGCAACGCTGTGACCGCAGCCCACGGAACATATCATAATGAATAAAATAATTTACATATTACTCTTTTGTTACCGTGTGAAGCAAAAAAGCTTTCACTTTTATTTCGCCATCAATTATTTAATATTTCTCAAACGTCTACAAAGTGTCCAATGTAAAATAATTATTTTTATTAAACACTTGGCACCATGACGTCGAGGCCTTTGCTTGTTTTAGAAACAATTATGAATGTTTACAATGGCGTCCAATGAACTAGTCGAACGTTTTCGTTTATATTCAATATAACACAAGTCGAAATAAATATGTTTTTTAATTTTCCCACTGCTGGGAGTCGGGTGCTTGCTGGGAGACACGTGGGGAAGTACCAGGATAAACAAATTAATATTATTCGTTATTTTTAAATAAACAATGTGTTGTTGTATTATTGTTTGAATTTAACGTTCAGTTACTCGATGAGTTAATTATTTTGTATAAATACTTTATCCTTCTGAATAAAAAGGTTGTTGTTTTTAATAAAAAAATAATATTTGAAATGTATTTGTTTTTTAATTTCTCCTTCAGGTTTCTTCTAACCTTTCAGAACTTCTTAAACTTCAAAAATATTGTAATATGATCGTCCACTGTTGGATATAGGGCCTATAGATTTCCACACCGATCGGGAATGGGATCAAATGGAGGAGAGGGGGGAATTTGGGCTATTTTCCCGTCACGCTGACCCAATGTTAGTTGATGGGAGGCAAGGCCTCGTTAATTGGTTAGCAGGCTGCACCACGAGTAGGTAAGTTTTTTTGTTTTACGTGAGGGAAATACCTTTGCATACCTGCCCGGTCGCGGGGGCAAACACAAGTTGTGTTGGACCTGCACGCTGTTCCTCGTCGCTTTATGACAGGGTACGGAAACGCTCTCCGCACACACCCGCGACCCCGCCAGCGCTGGCCGCATAACTCACCCTCACCTCGGGAGGTAGGGAAGAACCCTTCCTTTCCACCTCTGTAGGGGCACACCGGAACACAGCGCGCCTCTCCTCGGCCTCCAGCAGTCGCGCGGGCGAGGGGTTCCCCCGACACCTTCGCCTAGAGGCCATGTGAGCCACGGGAGAAAACCTCTCCCGGCTTCCCGCAGCGAAGATATGTTGGGCCCACCGCTACCCGTTAAACGGCCGCGGAGGATAGGGAGAGCGGCGCATCGCAATACCGACACTCTTCTTGTCCCGCTGCCGCAACGCCGGTGCGACACCGGTTAATCGCAGAAGGTACTCCCTCCGCGACCCCACCTCGGCAGCAAGGAGCAATATGAAACCGCCCCTGCAGCCCGGCAGCAAAGGGCAGCATAAAGCCGCCCCTGCAGCTCCGGTGAGCTCCAGTTATCCAACCGATGCTCGAACCTGGAGCGGCCGCTTCGGCTGGCCCTTCGTCGCGGGCCGGCCGGGTGGGTTCCACTTAGCTTCACCGTGTTGGGCCAACGGTTACTAAGCCCCTCCGCTACGACAAGGCGAGAACCCGTTGGAGGGGAACCTGTTGGGCGGATGAGGGGTAGTAGATAAGGCTGGCGTGGGTCCGTAAGTTGTTGTGCGTGTACCCTTACACCCCTTTATTGTAGAATAATTCAAAATGATTAATAACTTTTTTAATTACACAATTTTTAGTAAAAGGTAATGAAAAAAATTTGCAATGATGAGATTGAAATGCCGGTTGGAGCGAGTTGAAATTCTAAAACATGTCTGACATTATTTATTCATTCAATAAAGTAAAAAAAATCACTTTTAAAAATATCTTATTATAAAAATTTTAACGTAAAACAAAAACGAAAAAAAGTATTTACTGTTAGTTATTTATACCGACCTGTTAAATACACTTTACAAAGAACCGGGGGTAGGGGGGAGCTGCTATAATCAACGATATGTATACATAGTAGTAGTATACTATTTTTTTAAAGTGAACACACCAATAACTATTACTCACAGGTCGAAAATTGTTTTTTTTTAAAATTTGGAATATAATTTAAATGTGCCTGGACATCAACTCAGAGGACCAAGCCCGTCTCACCAGCTCGGTTCCCACTAATACGCATTGGCCAGCGCAGAAAATGGCCCAAAATCTTTTATATGAACTCTTACGAACGATGGGTTCTAGTACCGCGCGGTACCAGGGGCTACGTTGACTGTAGGGTTCCGGAGAGCCGCGGGATGCGGGCAGCGCAAAACCGATCGACGTGGAGATCTTTGCGCGAGGTCTATGTCCAGCAGTGGTCTATCGGCTGATGATGATTTAATATAATTAAAAAAACCGAATGCCTATCATTCACAGATTAAAAACTACATACATCCGAGTACCGTACCGAGTCTGTGGTCGGGCGGGTGCTGTCAGTGCGAGTGCGCGTGCTGTCATAATATTGGCGTCGTGATGTTTGAAAAAATGTTTTGAAAATATGTAGCACATTGGATGTGTCGTAAATAAGTATTATCAGGAGCATGTCCTTTCCGAAGATCGAAGGGTACGTGGTGACCGAGAAGCTGGGCTCGGGCAGCTATTCCACCGTGTACAAAGCGCTGACGAAGGCAAGTATTGTGCAAATATATGATTTCTATTTTTCTATTTGCACTGGCGTTATCTTTGCGCGCGGACAAGTTTTATTGCGGTGTTAACGCAGCGATGCTCTTTCTCCCTCCACCTCCACGCAGGTCGGTGCGAGGTCCGTGGTGGCGATAAAATGCGTGGACAAATCCCGCGTGAAGCACTCCGGCGCGGCTGTGGACAACTTGATCACAGAGATACGCCTGCTGAAGACCCTCACGCATCCGCACATCGTCCACATGAAGCAGTTCACTTGGGATGAAAAGTAAATTGAGACAATTTATTGACTGTTACTTCTCATTCCCACTGTAGTTATGCCGTCCAGATTTATCACTTAAGAGGAAAGATGTTGGTGTGTGATCATCACTTATCTTAATACTATACTGTATCACACCTTATTTGGTAATTACCTGTATTTAGTAATTCTAGTGGTAGATGTCTCTGTATACATATTTAATTAACAGTTTCTTTTAGAAATATTTACATTATAATGGAGTACTGCTGTGGCGGCGACCTCTCCAAATATATTCATCGGTATGGCAGAGTTCCCGAGAAACAGGTTAGGTTATGGTGTAAATTCTTATTATATTAAATCTTTCAACAATATATTTTAATAGTTTAATGGAGTGCTCTTTGGTTATCAGGTGTTGTACTTCCTCCAACAACTTGCTTCAGCGTTAAAGTTCCTGAGAGAAAAAGGTAATAATTTCATTGAATGGAAATTTATGGTCGCCGAGCTTCTAGATTGATGCTTTTGATGAACTTAAAAGAAAAATGTGTATAGAGATGCTTAGAAACTTCATTAATTCTACATTTGTCATTTAGAGGAGGTGGAATGTACTGTTAACATGTCTTTTGTCTAGAAAGTTAATGGTAGTAGATCTCTGTTGCTGCCCTTCCAGGGGAGTACCACCACAGCAACTATTGCAGCCGACAAACAGTATTTTGCAAACATTATTGAGTCCTACTTTGAAAGGCGCTGTAGAGAGTGTAATTACTGCAGCAACGAGCTTCAACATCTATGTCTTAAGGTAACAAGTGCAATGTCATGTAGTGTATGGAATCCTAACCAGAACCACGTTGTGATAGGCAGGTGTATCACCTACTACCAGGTGAACAACTCTCTCTTGTCTCTTAATTTAATAAAAAAAGACATTCCTTTAATGACTTTGATTGATTAAATTTCTAGATAAAAGCAAACATAATTCGTTCACCAGGTGTGGTCCACATGGACCTGAAGCCCCACAACCTGCTTCTGCACAAAGGTTCTGATGGGAAGTACATCCTCAAAGTAGCCGACTTTGGGTGAGAGCACTTCCATAACAGTATTTGAAGCAGGTGTCTAACATTTCTTGAATGTATATGATTATCAGTTCCATGGGTTTCTTTTCCTGGTCAAACCCTGCATTGTATCGTCTGTGTTCCAGCAGATAGTGCACACACACTCAATGGTAAGTAATGTGGAGGTATTCCGTTTCAGATTTGCTCAACACATGACCGAGGAGGACCTGAGGTGCCTGCGCGGTTCACCGCTGTACATGGCGCCGGAGATGTTTCGCGGCCGGTACGACGCGAGGGTCGACCTATGGAGCGTGGGTGAGAGCTGGTGCATACAGCGGCGGTAAACCCTGACACCATACAAACTATATATCTGGCTTCTGAACTGAACTACAATTCTTCATCATAAGGCTTATATTTAGCTGCTGCGTTTCAAAACGAGATCCCCTAACCCGCCTCTTTTACCACCAGCAGCTGAGCGTCCACTCCCAACAACATTGTGCTCTAATAATATGGTTGGTAATGCTGTAGGTGTGATAATGTACGAGTGCCTGTTCGGCCGCGCACCCTACTCCTCCGCCACGTTCAAGGAGCTGGTGGACAAGATCCACAGGCAGGCGCCCATACAGGTGAGGTGCTGAGGAATGATCAGAATGCTGGCCTAATGGCAAGCGGTAGGCTTTAAGGAATTTGTTTGTATGTTGCCCACTGCACCATGTTCCACTTATTATCTGGACAGGAGTACAGCATGTTACATCCTGAAGCTGTATGTAGGACACCAGACTCTGACACCAGAGCTCAGTTTATGGAACTGCAGCCGGAAATTTTCGAATAATGAGGGAGCCTTTTGAGAGAAAGTCCACCCACTAAAACACCCGGTGCTATCAACCTTGACGTTCTGTGAAGAGATATAGAAAACTTGGAGCATGCTAAGCATGTTCCAGGACTAGGCACAGCTCTACCGCCCAGCGCCATGGCTGCCAAGCTCGGTTAACTCACAAGCGCGATGGCCTGCTCCAGTTGCCCCCGAAGGCGTCGATCTCCACGGGCTGCATGGACCTGCTCAGCCGGCTGCTGCAGCACGACCCCGACATGAGGATCAGCTACGAGGAGTTCTTTGCACACGAATATCTAGACCTGGAGCACATGCCGTCCAAAGAGAATTATGAGAAGGTGAGTCTGCCCTCGCAGGTATATATATATATTATTTATTGTTTTTAAGGACGAGACGAGCTGCACGTTCACCTAATGTCAAGTGATACGCCAGATCATAACGTGGAGTTAGTTAGGATGGTGTACACTGCATCATATTGTGCTCGTCGCTTCAGATATAAGGTGTTTTGTCTTGATGCCGCAGCCGTTACAATAGCCGCATGGTCCTTCGAGCCGGACAACTGTCTTATCAGCACGCCGCGTGGCGCTGCGGCGGTGCCGCTGGTAGGCAGCTGGTGTGGTTGATACGAACGCTGCGTGCGTGCTATGCGTGTCGGGTCTGGTGTCAGATCGCAAACATCCATGGCGCGTGTCTCCACAGGCAGTCGGGCTGGTTAAGCAGGCCATCGAGCTGGACTCGGCGGGGCGGCTGCGCGAGGCGCTGGCCGCGTACGGCGAGGGGCTGCGCTACCTGGTGCCGGCGGTGGGCGCGGAGACCGACGCGTTGCGCCGCAGCGCCCTCGCCGCCAAGCTCACCAGGTCGGCGCTCGTTACTTAGCTGCCCGGTGAACTGTACAGCGGGCATTCGTCACCACCGAGCGGTAGTATGCAAACATTAACGTTATCCGGCTCGAAGGACGCACGGGAAACTGAGACCTGATCAGACTGGGTTTTATTTTTACCTGTTGTTAAGCGGTGAAGCAGTCGGCGATGCGATGTCAGCAGCTATAGGTTGACAAGTCAATCACCACCAGCCGAAGGTCTCGTTGGGTTCCTCGCTTTATTTTATTTGGTCAAACGTTTAGGTATATGGAGCGGGCGGAAGAGATCAAGAGGCACCTGAAGGGTGACAGCGGTAGCGGAGGAGCTGGAGGAGCAGGCAGCAAGTCTGAGGAGCGCGCGCGCCGCCCGCACGGTATGCGTACTCCTTATTGTACGTGTATGTGTTCCTGTCTGCCGCCGCGTGAGCAGAGGAAGTGGTCGTGTGTTGTCACTGTTCTCTGGAGACGTTCCCCTGGCACCGAATAATTATTTGAATGTCCTCGTTATAGAGCAGAGCCAGTCCTGCAAGCCCGAAGCCACCGTGGAGGAGGAAGGAGCGGTATGCGGAGCACGGGAGGAGCCGGGCGAGCAGCCGGCGGAGGCGGGGGCGGCCGGCTGCGCGGGACAGGTACCACCTACCAGCAGCAACGCGTCCAGCTGGAGGACACAGACGCACTGTCTACGTATAACTGAAGTACTCTGTTCTCCAAAATAGTCCGTCGCCGGCCCAACCATTACCTGACTCTTCTTTATTCTACAATGAGCCGAGCGGGACGTTCACCTGATGGTAAGTGATACTCCTGCACGTAACTCGGCGCTAGGCAAGTTGATATGGCATCATCGCATTGTGTTCATCGCCTTGACACAGGATGTCGAGTCTCATTACCCCAATAATGACACTACCTCCGGGACCCTTCACACCGGAATGCACTAACGTTTGCACAGTACTGTTAATTCGGCTGCGGTGGGGTCGTCGGCAACCGGGACCTACCAGCAGCATTACTACCTGCTTTTGCAGCCTGTCTCCGCAACAAACGGCGTTGTCCTATAGTAGACCATAGACGTCTTGTCTCTGCGTAGTTCACGGACACACGCACACAGACACAGACAGACACTACACACAAATCAGTTAGTGTATGCCCGCTTGTGCGGGTAGTTAAGTAATGTGTGCGTTTGTCAGGGCGGCGGAGGGCGCGCCGGCGCACTCGCGAGGCTGTTGCGGCGGGGAACCTCCGGCGCGTCGCGCACACCGCCGCTACTCCGCCGCGGGGAGTCCCCGCGCACGGACAAGGTGGGCACACTTGAAATTGAGAAGCATGGCAAATGCAACGTATCAGTCGTAACCATCAAACCTTTCCTAGTCGACAAACAGTACTGTGAAGACATTACTGTTATCCGGTTTCAAGGGCGCTTTAGGTAATGACGTAATTGGGGTGACGAAACTTTACATCTTGTTTATATTAACTAGTGCCACATTGTTATGGGCGCGCGTATTACTTAATATCTGGTGAACGTCGCGCTCGTGTCTTCGCTTCGTGGAATAAAAAATAAGGGTGCAGTATATATCATCCCAAGTGGCGCGAAGTTAGCAGATGTATCACTTGTTACTACGTGAATATCGTGATGGTTTTTAAAAAAATAACGTATCCAATGCAGCAAGAGGTGCACGAGATGCATCCGCCTTGCGCGTGGGTCATACAGCCGTGACGATGTGGTACTCCTGCAGGCGGAGGAGCAGACGGACAGAGCCCAGCGGCCGGGCGACGACGCGAGCGACATGTGCAAGATCGCGTGAACTGCCGCGCGCTGCCCCGCCTGATGATGCACCGGCTCCGGCGCGGCGCGACGCCCGTTTTATATATTTACTGCCATTTGTTCTGGTGTGGGCGCGTCACGTAGTGGTGGGTAGGTCGCGCGAGTCGGGGCACTGCTGGATGGGGGAGATTGGGGGAGTAATACGGTCCGTAAGGGACGGAGAGAGAGAGAGTAGAAGCATAATAAAAAAGATTGTTATTTTTTAAAGTGGTATTATTAAAAATGTTTTTTTTTACGAAGCAACAAGCCGCACCTTGACCTGATGCTAAGTGATGCGCCTGCGCACAACAACGCGGCGCTAGTTAGGATGTTGCACAGCAGCACTACGTTGTACTCATCGCTTTGAGAAAATATGTTTAGTCTCGATACCTTTGCAATTACACTGGCTACATGGTCCTTGAAACCGGATCACAGTAATACTTGTACAGTACTGTCCTCTGAGAGAATTGGTAGTAATTAAAGATGGCGGACGTCGTGTTTGAGAGGAGCTGCTGTATACACGTAGACACCGAATCTGAGGAGTACATAACGATGCGAGGCGTGCACACTACAGCTGTGCCGCGGCCGAGCCGAGCGCGTCCCGCGGCCCGTCTGTCGGGCGAACCGGTTCAGCCGTCTGTCGGGCGGGCCCCGTCGCGCGGGTACTCGCACGTCTGTAACAGTGGTTCGTTTTAATGCAGCGCGCGGTGCAAGCTCCGCGACACCATCAGCCGCCGCAACTGAATGCACAACAACTTAATGTAAACACTCTAACAAGCTCGTTCCATTCGTTCACCTTTCCTTGCCATTTGTTTTGGGGCGGCGGGGGTGGGGGTGGTCAACATGCGCTTATACAGTGCTGTTCCTGTACCAACGACGCCGCTGTTTATCACTGTTAAACAGTGGTGCATAATTATTGTTGTGGTCCGGTTTGAAGGGCGCTGTCGACAGTAAAATTCCTGATCGAACGATATTTATATGTCAATGGCTATGAGGACAATGCGCCGTACTAAACTCGTGTCCACCTTATTGTGTTAGTTACATAGTTTCTTTATTCACTGAAGCGCCCGGACGAGCGGACGCTCAGCTGACTGTAAGCGATGCGCTCAACTACAACGTGACGCTAGTTGGAATGGTATGCGCGGGAGCACGCTGCGCTCGTCGCAGACAAGTCGATCAGTTACCACTTACCAGCGCATCGCCTCGCCCTCCCCGAAGGTTGGCTGGTGGAAAATGCGGCCCGCCTCCTGTGTACCTCGCCGTAAGGGTTTACAATAAATAGAAATAAAAATGATGTGGTTTCAATACTTAGTAATTACACTATCTACATGGTCCTTCGAGTCGGATCACTGTAATGTCTGCACAGTACTGTTTACCGGCTGCAATAGCCGCTGCCGATACCTACCTGGACGGTGTCTGCGAGCAGAGTCCTGGCAGCTGCAAGTCGGACGCAATCTGTGACAGGCTCACAGCCGGCGCTGCTCCGGACCTGATGAACAATGTCCGACAAACCCTTTCATATAACATTAATAATTTAATTTAATTTGAGCGCGGCCAATCAGGGTTGCCGACCCCTGGCTTACACCCTTGAACCCACCTGAAGGACGGACGAGGCCGCGGCCCGTTGACGCTGCAGCGAGCGCGCTGGACAGTAGCGGTGCCGTTTCCACCGTCACCGTGACGGCTGGCACGTGACAGTGTGACAGCTGACAGCGTGACAGGTGACAGTGCGACAGCTCCTGCCAGAGTGAGCGGTGGAGTTGTAAATTTTAAGTTTTCCGGAAATACAATACGAGCGAAATAATGGAGCGAAGCTGCACCATGTTGTGAGCAGCCGTCACCGTCACCGTCCGAGTGAGTGTCGCCGCTGATGCTGCAGAACGGCCCACTTACTATACCCACTGCTGGGACGGGCCGTTCTCCAAAGCAGATGATTAATCCTAACCACTACTCTGGTCAAATCTAGAGACGCTGTTCTTGGATTGCTTTTTTTATTCAGCCACCTGATGGTAAGCGATCCGCCCGCCCACAACAACGCGCTGCTAGCTGCGGTGATATACACTGCACCACATTGTGCTCGCCGCTTTCAGACGAAAGATGGAAAGTCTGACTACCTCGGTAATTGCATTAGCTGCAGCGCATCTCAAACCGGATCACAGTAATGTCCGCACAGTACTGTGTGGGGGGTGCAGTAGGCGCTGCGGGGGTACGCACCACACATTAAATAGGTTCGGTCCATAGTCGTGCCGCGTGCCGAATGTAATTGGTGCTGGACCATCCGCAGGAGTTCGCTAGACGTATGAGATTGGTGTAGCGGCGAGATGGATCAGCAGAGACCGCCCGCCGGCGCACCAGCGCCCGCGCCACGGCCACCGCCACCGCCACTGCACCTCAAGGTAAACATTGCATACAGTACTGCGTCGGGTGTGGTGAGGGGAAGCGTGGTTCATCGGTGGTCGGCGAGTGAGGACTGCCAGCGGAGCCGAGCTGGTGCGCTGATACCGTGGCGGTGTGCCGGCAGGGCGCCGAGGGCCGCGTCGTGTTCATCCAGTGCAGCAGCTGCGCGCCGGGGCCCGCGCTGCGCCGCCGCTTCCCGCACATCGTGCTCTGCGGCCTCTACCTCTGCGTCGTCTTCCTCGTCGGCATCTTCATCGTGGAGCTGTTGGATTACATGGATTGAGCAGCCGATGTTGTTTCATTTGCTACGCACCGGGCTGCGGTACACCGCGCCCCGTCCCCGTCCACGACGCGGGTGGGCGGAGCGTGCCCCCCCTCCACGTCTCCGGATATATGTGTGTACATATAACACGCGCATATAATGGGGGCTCATGAGCACCACCCGGCGATCGTGCTGCAACTGCGCTGCCCCGGTTGCAGGAGGTGGTCGGTGGGGGCGCGGGTGTGCGGGGCGACGCGCCGCCGTCAGCCCCCGACCGGTTCCCCCCGCGGGCGCCGTGCGTGTGCCCCGCGCTGAACTGCACGCAGGTAACACGTCAGCGCGGCTGGAGCGTCTCCCCGCTGGCTGCTGCTGCAGCCGCTACTGGTTACGATTGCTAAAAAGTTTACACTGCACCATGTACCCCAGTAGTTTCATTAGCTAGTGTCCTCTATACCCTGGACAGTGGGTAGGAGCAGTGACAACAGTTGTTGTTGATCTCGTTCACTCTTCGTGTACCGCGCTGATCCAAGTCTTTACAGTTCCATCCAGGGCACTTGTTTCGCCTGACACTGACTGATGGTTTACTAGCGGTAGGTCTCTGCTGCCGGACACCATCCAGATATCACCGCAGCGTCTATTGCAGCCGGCAGACCGTGCTGTACGAACATTACTGTGATCCGGTTTGAAGTGAGTTGTAGTTTTAGAAATTACTGGGGTAACAATACCTAACATATTATCTCAAGGCGACGAGCATAATGTGGTGATGTGTATATCATCCTAACCAGGGCCATAGCGACGCATTTATATCTACAGATATCTGGTGCGGCTGGAAGGCGGACGGGGTTCAACAAACTCTTCCAGCTGCCAGGGTCTTAAGTACCGTGGCTCCGAAATTGGCCTCACGACCCTGGCGTGACCCGGCAAACGTGTTTGTCGCTACGCAAGCAGTCAGCACTTGCTCAACTGCTCGTGTTTACTGCGGCACAGTACACACCATCAGCGGTTACTTATTCAGTTGAGCGACGAGACGAGCGGGTCGTTCACCCGATGTTAAGTGATGCTCCCGCCCACAACAACGTGGTGTGGCCTGGTATATATATACTGCACCGCGTTGCGCTCGCCGCCCGACGTCTAAGATGTCGTCTCGTTACCCGCTGATTGCACCAGCTGTAGCACCCTGGGGGTGTAAGGGTTCCCGCACAACAACTCACGGGACACCAGCTCGTGCTGTAGCCTGCTAATTAATAAACGCAACCTGCATAGGGCCAGCGTGGTGGGAAATGGCTCAACCCCCCATGTGGACCTCTACATACGATAGCCTCTCGTGTACACGTATATCGGCTGATGATGATGATAATAACGCCCTTCAAACCGGATCACAGTGCTGCCTGTCGGCTGCAACAAGCGCTGCCGTGGTACATACCTCGACGGTCTGTACCAACAGGGAGCTACCAGCGTAGACTGGCGTGTCCACGCTGTCCATAGATATAGTAGTAACGTGGCGCTGGTTGTCTCCGGCAGATGGCGGGTGCTGGTGTCGGTGGCGCCGGGTACCGGCCCGTGTTCCGCGTGCGCGGCGTGATGCACGGCCAGAACGGCTGGCTGGGCCGGCACTACGCGTGCATGGTCACCACCGGCGCGTGCATCTTCTGCGTGCTGGTGGTGGCGCTCTCCGTCGCAATCCTAGTTAAACGTGCTTGAGACGATGCAGTGTTGTTTTACTTTCGCACATCCGGCAACCATCTTCTTGTTGTGGAGAACTCCCGAGTCCCACTTGTGGGAACATTCGCGACTGCTTATCATGCTACTGTCGCTCTTTAACTTAACTACTCAGGGTTTAAGGCCTCCCGCATAACTCACGGGACCCAAGCCAACCTCACCAGCTTGCGGTGCACCCTGCTAACTAACAAACGAGGCTGTGGCTCCCATCCACCCGCATTGGGCCAACGTGGAGGGAAATGGCCCAAATCCTCCCATATGAACCCCTGTTCGATCAATGTGGAAATCTTCGGGCGAGGCCTATGCCCAGCAGTGGACGTCTACCGGCTGATGAAGATGATTCCTATCTTATATAAGTTGTTGGCAATAAAGCTCCAAGCGGTAGCTGCACTGGTCTCCACTGCAGCAATGAAACATTACCGTGTTCCCGATTGAAGAGCATTGTAGTTGGTGCCATTACTGGGGTAACGAGACTCGGTGTCTTATGGCCGAGGCGGCGAGCGCAACGTGGTGCAGTGTGTACCACTCACCATCGGGTGAACGTTGCGCTCGACCCGTCTATATGAAAACCAACCTCTACGTTGTAACACAAGATGGCGCTGATGTCAATGTAGACATCTACACCGGAGCATACCAGTTTTTCCTCTTCGAACTATTTCCAACATTTATATGGCTCCGGTGCATCCCTGCAGCTCCATTGCTCGCACCACTCCACAAAACATATAAAGGTTGGAGCCAACGCAGATCGAGTCTACCATGTACCCGTTTGGGAAGTAAGGGTGTATACATAACTAAATGGAGTTGTGGTGTCCAGTTTGTAATACCCTTTGTAGCGAGACCTTCACCTAATAATAAGTGATCCACTCATGGCAACGTGTCGCTAGTTAGGACGTGCACTGCACAGCATTGCGCTCGTCGCGATAGACACGAGATGATATGTCATTACTAAAGTAACTTCACTAGCTGCATGATCCTTCGAGCTGGATAACAGGCATGTCTCCACACTATTGTTTTTTTGCGGCAAAAATAGTTCGGCGCGAGAACCTTAGTTTTGCTGGTGGTGGTAGGTCTATTCCCGGAGACTGTCTAAACAGGCACCACCACAACTACGAATAGTAGTTTGCAGTGTTCAGGTTTCAAGGACGTTGCTAGCCAAATATCTGCTGCGACGAGTACAATGTGGTGCAGTGTATATCGTTCTATCTGGCGGTTCATTGTTACTGGTAGAAAGGTCATCATCGGGTTATGAACAGGGCTTCCAGGGGTACAGCAAAAAACCAATTATAAATATATATATTGTATCCGTGCGCGTGCGCCGCCCAGTAAGCAGTGGCTGGACTGGACCCAATCCAACCTCACCAACCCGCATTGCATCATCATCAGCCGATAGACGTATACATTGCTTTGCGCAAACGTGCTGGGAAATGGACCAAATCTTCCTTATGAAACCTTACAAATGTGGAACTTTTTGGAGAGCCTATGTCCAGCAGTGCATACTCATCGGCTGATGATGATGATGAGATACGAGACACAATTAATAATAAATTCACGTGGAATCAGTATTACTGGCAAGCAACACTGCGCTGTATGTATAAAGTATTATTTTGTGCGGCGGCACCGCTTGCTGCGCACGGTGCCAGCGGGCTCGTGTGGCGCTGGGTGAACACCCTAATCAGCGCCACGTGCTCTCTGCCGCTGTGTTAATGGCGGCGGCTTAAATGAAACTGCGCACGCGCATGTGGAATTAGTTTACTGCAATCACACGTCAGCGCATGCACCGTACCCTCATTTAAATCTAATATTACAGTTATTAATGTCTTCTCTTCCGCCGGAGCCTCCATAATATCACCCCCACCCCCGCCAAGTCTCGCGTGTTCCCCCATTATCCTATCTAATATATGCATTCGAGTGCGCCGACGCAGTTGTTTGTTTAACACCGAGTAGCCTGGCGCGCCGACTGCGATCCCACCTGATGGTAACGCGTCAACGAGAAATTATATTTGCGTTTTAATTACGATTACATTTTTTGATAGAAAATTGTTTGCGTGTACTTTTGGAGCTGATGGTGTTTTTTTTTCATTTTTATTTTTTTAGGCCCCCACTGAAAACCAGGGGTGCGGTCTCTTATAGAGTGCAACATTCCCGCGTGGGTTTCTTTCACCAAATGATCCAAGGATAATATTTTGTTTTATTTTAATTCTTTTTTTGCTAAGATTTTTTTTTCTTGTGAGAAATAATATATTATTATTAAACCAAACACACGTCCCCTCCGCCCCAACCGCAATCAAACACTGACATTTGTTATTATTGCAAAGCATTTATTATCTATTATTAACATGTTCGTATCCGGCTCGGAGGACCGGATCATAAGAACAGCGAACGCTCAGTACAGTCTCGCTGGACACGGCCGACTGAACGGCGGGAGACGACTACTGCCGCGGCCGGGTTCCGTGCGGGGTGTTTTACCAGGAGCCGCCACCAGCCGACCGGTGGCAACGTGATCGGGATTTCACTATGTCTAGTTCGGAAACACAATAATTAAAAATTATGTCACTCACTACATTCCAATTCAACTAATGTCGCATTATTTGAATTGAAATGTAGCGAGTGACTTAATTTCAATAATAATAATTAAAAATACAATCTATATATAAAAAAAACCAAAGACAAAATATTTTTAGTCTTTGAAACAGTACGATTGACACTTAGCAAATAAATTCCGCATATTTCCGATTCTGATTATTTTACGAGATAAAACCACCCTGTAGCTGTTCGGGCGGAGCGCCGCGTGGACGCCGGCCCGGCCGCAGCGCTTAGCACGGACGCGACCCGCCCACCAACTCTGCGCGGGCCAGCTGCACGCGACTGCGTTACGCAGAGGCTGCAGCCAACCGATACGCGTCAATGTACGCGTGGAGGGAGAGGGGGATGGGGGAAGCGAGAGCTGGGGGAAGGTGTGCGCGTCCGCATCAGTAGTCGTAGTGGTCGCCGTTCGCGTCTTCCGGGTTATACTTGTCCTCCTCCTCGGCGGGCTCCTGCTTGATGTGCACATCCGGCGCGGGGAGCCGGAACTGCGGGTAGTCTGCGGAGAAGGGGGGAAGAGTGTCAGAGCGGCTGCGTAGTACATATTAAAAATTGATATATGCATAATTAAGAATCGTTTTGTACACAGATTCTTTCGGACAGGTCGCAGACATGTGTCCTGGACGCCACGGTTTCCGTAAGTACTGCACGTGTATTGTTCCACGTTTGCGCGTTGTACGCGACAGTGCAACAGTCCGCCAGTACGCCACCACCAGGCTCCCTGTGCCAAGTTTAGATATGCAACACTCACCATCCGCGGGCTCCTCCTTGACCTTGACGTCCTCTGCCTTGAGCTTGTGCTCGCGGCGGCGCGCGCGCTTTCTGTCCCGGTCCCGCTCGCCCTCGCGCGACCTCTCGCGCTCGCGCCGTTCCCGCCGCCGCTCCGAGCGCGACCTGGAGCGCCGCCGCCGCCTGCGCCCCGGGCACATCGGACGGACACGCAACGGAACAGAACAGTACACGAGTGAAACACTTTTAATGTGAACAGTGAATGTGTGTGCCATCGCGGGCAGGTCTCAATAGAAGCAATGCGTGTGTCCTCGCATCCGGTACTCACTTCTCGGCATCCTCCTCGCGCGGTCGCTCCCTCTCTCTCTCGCGGCGACGCGCGCGCGACGCTGAGCGCCTGCGCGACCGCGACCTGCTGCGGCGGCGCACGCCTGCTTCCGCACACCCGCAAACAAACGTTAGCACAAAGCAAATGGTAATCACGAGATGTTCCACGTCCTCGTGGTGGAACAGAACAAACTATTGGTCTGAACATTTCATTAGAAAAGAAACTTTTTTTTTATATAATCAAGCGACGAGACGTGCGCGACATTCACCTGATGGCAAGTGATACGCCTCTCCGTAACGTGACACTAGTTAGGATGACATGTATTGCACCGCATTGCGCTCGTCACATGAGACATGATGAGGTGTTGAGTCACATTACCCCAGTAATTACTCCAGCTATAACGCCCATTAAACAAGATAACAGTAATCTTACCATAGTACTGTTCAGCGGCAGAAATAGGTGCTACGATGCGATGGTAACTACCTACACCTACATGATCTCTGGCAACAGAGACTAACAACAAGATCGTGGCTACGCCCGTGCTCTGGACGTATATGGTTAGCTGGTGTCTCGTCTGGCTGAACGCACTTGACCATCGACATTCTCAGTGCTAACATGACATTAAGCTGGCGACGAGTGTAGTTCATCATTACGAGGAATAGTGGTGAAATATATACGAAAGAGTAGTAAGAGCCGGCCGGCCTCCCGGCCTCGTTATGTTGTGATGTGATGTGATGGTATGGTGTGGTGTGAGGTGATGCGGTGAGGTGGTGTGAGGTAGTGCGGTGGTGCGGTGGTGTGGTGTGGTGCGAGGTAGTGTGAGGTGCTGCAGTGCGGTGCGGTGCGGTGTACTGACGGTCGCGCTCCGGACGGTGCGCGCGCTCGTCGCGGTCGCGCTGCTCGAGCCGGTAGCGCTCGCGCTCGCGCTCGTTGTCCTCGCGGCCCGAGTGCTTGATGTTGACGTCCGCGCCACCGCGCCGCGTGCCGCCCAGCCCGCCGCCTGTGGCACACCCACACACCCAACCAACGATCATTACACGGCCACAGTATCAAATCTGCACGTATAATACTTGATGATGTATGACTCACTCACTTAATTTTACCAACTACAATTAGCTTCATCACCAGTGCATCCATCGCTGTCACTGTCACAGTTACATTCAGCTTCAGCATACTTTTACTATTCCACCAATTCATTTAACCTACAGCTAAATTTAGAATTTTACTTCTTGTGATCAGACTGACAGGACGATGACATGTTCTCGTGCGATATCTACAACATGGAACTTTACAGCGACTGTCGCCTCTTACTGCTCAGCTTCACAAGCTGGATGCTCCTTTAAACCAGAGCAAGTAATGTTTGCACACTACTGGTCGGTAGCAGCAGAACTGGGCACAGTGCTGGTACTTACCTCACCGGTCTCCGGCCACAGAGACCTACCTCCAGTTAATCTATTCAAATAAACATTGCTTTAAGGGGCTAGCGCGCCGCGAGTGGTGGCAGGGCGGGGTGGGTAGAGGTGTAGGGTGAGTCTCACCGAGCCTGCGCGGCAGCCAGCCCTTGACGGTGCGCGCGCGCTCCACGTCCACTAGCACGCGCTTGCCGTCGATCTTCTTTCCGTCCGCGTGCTTGTACGCAGCTGCAATGAGACGCGGTCACGCGGCGGTCAGCGGGGCGGGGACGAGGTGTCATGGCTTGGGCGCGCGCGGACGGACCGGCCTACCGGAAGTACCAGCTGAGCGATACCTACCGCAACGACCTTTCCTACCGCGCACGGGCAAACACTGTGACGTCCACTAACACTACCTCAATTAATCAACAAAGGGGTTGACTTAGCGGGTCATGACGTGGTACACCCCCTGTCCCCTTATTGAACCCACCACCTATCCCAAATCAGCTCAATTTATTATGAGTAATATTAAGTAATGTTCCTCTCAAAGATGTGCAGCGCTCTCTTGTGATCGGTAACCGCAGCATGTAGGAGGCTGACGACCACCCGAGAGCGTCGCCAAATATATGTGATAATGAAGCACATTGCAGACCAGTTGGAGTGTTAATTTAGAAAGAAAATACTTCTGAATGGGGCCAAAAAAAAAATTATATCCATAATGGGGGTGGGGGTGGTGGTGTATGTGAGAAACATCCCTCCTCGTAATGAGCAAGTTGCTCGTTGTTGTGTGCATACACCGACAGCTGGCACTTTGGGTCCGTTGCAGAGTGCGCGAGGCCGTCCGCCGCGCGCCCCTACTCCATCATTGACGTGGACCATTCGAAAACTGCATCAACGTTCATTTGTAAACGTTTACACACGCACGTAAACTGTACAGTCGTCAAATGTGGTCCACGGAAATGTAAACATACACACGCGCATGATTCCCCGTAGAAACGTGCGCGTGCGGATATCGGTTAAACCGAAAGCACATCTTGAAATATTCAGTGACCGCTGACGAGTACGCGGGGTAACCGTCAGCGGGAGCGCTGAATGACAAGTTTGGTTTATCTTCAATAATGTGTATATGATACGGTAGCGCGGCGCGCCGCGGACCACGCCCACCGGCGGACGTGGGCGGGTGGGCGTGTCCCGCGGCGCGCCCGACGCAAACGGGTATACCTACGCGTTGATACCTACCGACCGAGCCGAGAGACGCCGCGCCACAGCGCTAGTGTAGCTAGCGCGCGGGTAGCTGTACCTACCGCCATATCCACTACTTACTGCGATACACCGGCGACCGTACCGTTACTCGAGCTAACGCAAACACACACACATACACTTACACGCACCGCCGCGCGTGCACACTACACGTGCACGTGTACGTGCCGCGTACGCACGTACACCACTTACTCATATCCAGTACATTGTCACTGTCACTGGCGCGTTTCTTAATGAAACCAATCTGATAGTGAACCAAACCAAACGGGTCGAAATTAAAATTGAAACAGCCCTCTCACATGAAGCTATAGGGGGTGCTCGAAACTACGCCCCAACGTTCAAAACGGACTGCACCGTACGTGTATTTATTTTTATACAGTGTTTCAAATAAACTATATATATATATATATGTATATAAAATATATGTAACATTATGATCTGAACGTTGTATGTTGGCAAGCTTACCACATACAAACCTATTAAAGCGAGTTGCCGGTTATCTCGTGAGTTTGTGTGGTAGGGTCTTAACGGCTGGGTCTGTGGTGCGAAAATAGAAAAACCACTCGTTAATGATGCACATAGCGGCCGCGTGTCCGCGTGCCCGCGCGACACCTCGCTGGAGGGAAGCGGCCGTGCGCCGGCGCACCCGCCGGACACGCCCACCGGACGCGCCCGCCGGACGCGTCGGCGTCGCTCGCAATCACTACAGAACAGTCGTTACACAACACAACGCGGTAACGCATTCCCTCCAAGAAGGTCTCTTCTGTATTTGCATATCAACACAGTAGCACCATGACAATTAGCCACTGATCGAACAAACGGAAAGGAGAACCATCCGCCGAGCGAACTTGCAAACTGAAACAGTTACCAACCAACTCACTGTAACGTCACTTGAATATAGACATATGGAAATGTGACCACCAGACCCCACGGCTAACCCATGTCCCGTTCACTGCCGGTTATCCATCAAAATGGCTACAGTACCATGGTGCTACAGTAAACAGTTTATTTCCAACACAGTTCCAATTATATGAATATATAACATGCCACATAACATTTATACTTGCAAACACACTACGCTGTGTTTCGGCTGAATTGGAAATGTGTTTATGTGTGCGCGGGGAGGAGGGGCTTTTTAAACAAGTTTTCATATTATTTATAGAATTTTAATTGGTATTGAATCTAGGACGTGACAACGTTAACTGCTGTTGAAGTTAATGACTGCTCGTATTAAGTTGGAGATTTGGGAGTGACCAAAGAGTTACGTCGTGGTCAGTAACAACCTCGATGTCTCCTGACTCTAGTGTAGGATAAATCCAAATAAACAGTGCTGCAGATTTTGTAGTCGCTACATTGTGGATCTACTCTTAGCATCAAGCGGAGCAAATTATTACATTGCAAACAAACAATTCCACTACTTCTATTGTTGGGTGGTGGTATGGTGGTGGTATTATGGAAAAATCAATAGTTTCATACTATTGTGATATTCTCCACAACAATTTATTTAATAATTCTCTACACTTTTCATGAAACGTTTTTGAATTTGTTGAAAATTTCCGATTCACAAGTTGCACCGATTATTTGAAAGCAACAAGTGTAGCTACCATTGCATTATAAAAAGTGGATATCTGTAGACATCAAGGCATTCCAGCTCTGACGGAGCAGAGTAGTGTAGTTTTAATAATTATATCGACCTAAATACTATTTGATTAATATATATATATATATATATAGAGAGATAGATAGGTACATAGCTAGACATTTCTATCAGTTGTTAACATGATAACTTAATGTAGTGTGTCTACGTCCTAGATGCAGTCTACGCAGGATGTGAGCGTCGCCCCGTCTACCCCGCCCAGGCCCGGCCTCCTCCCCCGCCCGCGCGCTCGCCGTGTGCGCGTGTGCGTGCGTGCGCGTACGCAACTCACAGTGCATGTCGCGCTCGTGCTCGTACTCTATGAACGCATAACCGCGCGGCTTGTCATTCTCCTTGTTGTACACCATGCAGATCTGAAAACCAATGTTTTCTTCGCGTTAATCCACCTACTTTTAATAAATGTTTTTTGACTAACATCATTGTGCCATGCCTAGAAGTTTGCCTTGTCACTCTTGACGAGACCAGCGTAACGATCACCTGATGGTAAGTGATATGCCTTGCCTATAATAATGTGGCGCAAGTTATGATACGCACTGCACCACATTGGCATGCCACAGACAAGATGTTCGGTCTCATTGCTCCAGTTGTAATGTTCGCACAGTACTGTTTATAGTCTACAATAGGTGCTGCGGTGTTACCTAGATGGTCTCTGGCAAAAGAGACATACCACCAGTAATTAGTCTTGTGAAGTTTAAATAGTGGTTGCACTCTTCACACCCACTTGGGTGACCAACTTAGTATTTTAGTAAATTTACTGCTTTTAAAAGTATTGCAGGTTATTGTGGTCTGTATGTCTGAATTGGAGTACTTTTGATGAGTGTCTCATCATCTACATCTGCATTGTCACTTAACACCAAGTAAAAAAATCAATCGCCTGGCAGTTGTAGACAGAACAGAGAACAATATCACATCCTCTTACTTAAGGGTAACATGAATGCATCTGCCTGTTTCATTGACTTTAAGGGTACATAGTTGTACCATATCATACCATTGAGAGATGTAAGGGGTCTCGCACAACAACTCATGGGACTCAGGCCAACCTCACCTGCTTGTGGTGCATCCTGCTAATCAACAAACAAGGTTTTGGCTCCCATCAACCTGCATTGGGCCAGTATGGTGGAAAATGATCCAAATCTCTCCATATGAATCTCTACCCATTGTGGGGATCTTCAGGAGAGGTTTATGTCCAGCAGTGAATGTCTCTCAGCTGATGATGATGAGTTGTACCATTTTATGTTTACTACTATAATATTTATACAAGCGCTACTTGTGGAGAAATGTTGAAATGGATTCCATTGTTTTCATTGATGGTGATCTCATTAAAAAAAACTAATAAATGAATATCTACTTACTCTTTTAATGGGTCCATATCCTTCAAATTCTCTTCTAAGCTTAGATTCAGATGTGTCATAGTTCTGAAAATGTTAATAATACATTATATTATTAACACTGTTCCAAAGCGGCAGACTGAAAATATTAATGTTCTACTATAAAAGAAGTTGAGAGTGCTACGAGAAACATTTGTATGAAATTATATTCTATTCCATTACAGGTAGATCTCTGATACCAGAGACCATCTCGGTAGGTCCCAACCATAGTACCAAGAGCTCACACTGTAGCTTATGAAAATATTCGGATAACAAATCTTAATATTGTATTCGAAAGTACCATTACTGAGATCCAGCTTGAAGGATCTGTAGCTAATGAAATTACTGGGAAAACAATTCTACATCCTATATTTCAAGGCAACAAGCGCAATGTGGTGCTGTGTGTATCATCCTACCTAGTACCGCATTCTTATGGGGAGGCATATCATTTACCATTAAGTGAATGTCCTGCTCGTCTCATCGCTTTGTAGAAAAAAACTTTTGCTTCTAGCAAGGCAAACAGTAGCTTCACATTTAGAGCATGGCATATTTCTTACAACATTGTATTGAACCAAAAGACAAGTGTCACTACCAGACTAATTTCATAAATTCCCTACAAATTTCTTGGTAGCAAAAATAAACACGTGGTGGTACTTACCCAAATAAATACCAGTTTATATGCAGAAATAAGAATAGTTCGTATTTATTATAAAAAATATTGTACTTACAATACGAGCTACAAATAAAGTCTTGAATGGGTCCATTGTTGAGTGAGGGTTGGTGGCGGGGTCCCAAAGTGCAATCTCTTGCTCCAGCCGGTATGCTGTCTGTTCCGCCCTCTCCCGCCTCCTCCTCTCCAGCCTTTCTTCACGTGTCTCCACACGCGTGGGTGGAGGTGTCTCCGACGGGTGCTATACGGTTTTAACATATTGTAAGTGCTAATATTATATTTTATCATTGTTTTTTACATTCACTTGTTCTTTTATTTAATTTAACACCTTGTATTAATAAAAAGAAATTAAACTGGACTGTATATTATATGTGTATATTTTTGAGAGCTTTGCATTTTTCAGTTTTGATGTATTAACTTTCCAAGTTATGGTGCTCTAAACTTCAACAAATACATTATTAATGCTTTGTACCAGAAACTAGTATAAAAGACTGTCTATGTCTGTATACTTACCAATTTTTTTTGTTTTTAGACTAAAGCTATCAGTGGTACATTATTGTATAGATAATGATACATAACATTACTCAAACATTCAAGATACCCAAATTTCTCAATCAGATTTATCCTTGAACCCAAAGAATATAAAGTGTATAT
The DNA here is from genome assembly GCA_029034505.1 of Ornithoptera priamus. Taxonomy (NCBI): domain Eukaryota; kingdom Metazoa; phylum Arthropoda; class Insecta; order Lepidoptera; family Papilionidae; genus Ornithoptera; species Ornithoptera priamus. Next base: position 70,126 of record JARDWD010000248.1, on the reverse strand, counting down.
CTAACATGTGAATTTTTTTTTTCTTCTTTATGTATTAACTTCTATTTTTCTAATAAAAAAAAATTGCAGTATCCTATAAACCATCATCAAAATGTTAATTCTTTCCAATCTATTTCCCAAACTCGATGAAAGCACAGGAAGCATTTATTACCAAATAGGACAAATTTTTATATTGAGAATCAGGACAGAGTTGTAAAAATTCTTAAAGTAATGGTTCTGCATTTTATTCAGGATCTACAACTTCCAAGTTCAACGACAATTGTGAATTGAATTTGGATTGTGTGGCCTTTCTGAACATGATAAAAAAAACCTACATCGTTAAACAATGGAATTAAATCTGATACGTAAGGTCTTCTTCTACTTCTATCTTGCATGAGTATAAAAAGCGTGGTAAACTATATGATATACCAAAGAACGAAGAGTGGATAACTAACCTCAAACAAGTCGAGGAAAGCCCCGACTCCATCGTAGCCTTTTTGTTTCTTCTCGTGCGGGAGCTTCGCTGCTGGCGGCAGGTATGGGATTGGGTCCCTCGCCGCGAACAACGCGAGTAAGTTCGGTGGTAAAAACTGCGTCATTGTGAATGAATTACCATGCCGTAAATTAACCACACAAAAATACACACTTAGTATATCATAATGACCAATTTAATGCTGAGCTTGTTTATCAGAACACTTATGTCTTAAAATTGCGAACAAATTGGTATAACACACTATTATTTGTATACGTAACAACTAACTCATTTAGTTGAAGCGTTGTTGTCCGCCATTTTATAAAGAATTTGGAAATAGGGATGTCTTCGTTGGTTGTTGTTATTAAGATTAGACGTCCATTTATTATAGATATTGCTTTAATATAAATATCGCGGCATTAAAGTATAATTTCCTGTAGATTTTAGTCAAAATGTATTAGAATCGTGTACATACTTATAAAATACATTAATAATATCAGGATTATCATTAATAATAAAATATCGATATTGCTATTATAGATATAAAGACAAAATCGACTTCTTAAGTTAAAAGTCATGTACAATTAAAAAAAATTAGTGTATATTTATAACCATAGTTATAATTGGAATTTAAAATAAATAAAAATAGGCAGTACCGGAGATTACAAAAAAATGGACGACTGTATAGTATAGTGACTGTTGGCAAACTTAAAATAATTATTTGATAATGTGTTTGTTTAGCTTTGAACTAATAGGTTTTGGTTGAAGTCATGGTCAGATTGACCAAGCAAATAGTTTTAACTAATTGTTGTAAGGATGATTTTGATGCCGATGACATGACTTCGGTAGGTATTTCAGTATAACCGGTTTATTTATGTTAATAGCAACATTTTTACATTTGTTTCTAATATGCTTTGTAGTTGGATGTGTTGAAGCTATCTCAAAAGCCATTTTTTACTTTTTATGTACACAACTCTCACCCAAATGAAGCTTCTGCAGATGTGTGAGCTGGTGGCAATGCTGTATGCATTTTAAAGTAAGATTCTTTTATGACTTCGTTGGTACGCCAACCCTGCAGATGCTTTGCACAGTGGTTTAAACTTTATCACTCTATTAATGTTCAGAGTTTGATGTCCGTGTTGTTTACATGTTTTTGATATTAATCAAAACAAAAAATCATACCGATTTATTACTGATATATATGTTTCACGTATTGAAGACGATTTTTGTAATTTTGTAATAAATTTTAAAATTGTTACATTATTATTTATAAACAACTAAATAATGTTAGGTTGATGAAAAAAGAAATATGTAAAATTATAGATAAGACCAATTAAATATTTAACTGACTAAAAAATGACGGTTAAATACTAAAATGGAAGTTATCGCGTGCGGTGTACGTGGCTTCGAGCAAATTAGTGATGTGGCCCGCGGGAGCGGCGCCGCCGCTTATTTATTGACGAATAAATAGAAACTGCGCTGTCTCCGGCATAAAAAACTAGTTTAAATTTTCTCTAATATTGCGGATTGTGCGTAACAACTACGTTGAAAAGATAGGTTACAAGTTTCCATCCTGACTAGTTCTAGGGTTCCCCCCAACAGGTTCCTGCGTTGTTGTGACGGAGGGGCTCAGTAGCCGTAGTGCGGTCACACGGTGAAGTGAAGTAGAACCCACCCGGCCGGCCCGAGGTGTAGGGCCGGCCTGTGGCGGCTGCTGATCCAGGCTAGAGCTCTTGTTCAAGGAGCTTACCACGGATACATGCCGGGGCTGCAGGGACAGTTTCATACTGCCCCTTGCAGCCGAGTTGGAGTCACGGAAGGCGTACCGTGAGGCCGGGAATGGTTTTTTTTTTTATTAAAATGGGGGAAATGTCTGCGCATACCCGTTATTGCGGGGGCAAGGACAGGTTATGTCGGACTTGCACCGATTAAAACCCCCACGATGTTCCGCCTCGTCGCCTCATGGCGGGGTTACGGGGACGCTTTCGCACCATTGGCGATCCAGCCAGCGCTGGCCGCTTGCGCAGTTCCACCTCGGGAGGCAGAGTTGAACCCTCCCTTTCCACCTCCGTGGGGGCACGGCGGAACTTACAGCGTGCCCCTTCCTCGGCTTCCTGCTGTTACGCGGGGAACGGCCAAGAAAGAAAACTTTCCCAGCTCTCTGCGGCAGAGATATGTTGGGCTCGCCGCTGCGGGGGATAGGGAGTACGGCGCATCGTTAGTCGCAGAGGATACTCCCTCCGCGACTCTGCCTCGATTGCAAGGGGCAGTATGAAATCGCCCCTGCAGCCTGGCCGCAAAGGGCAGCATAAAGCCGCCCCTGCAGCCCCCGGCCGCTCCGGTGAGCTCCAATTATGCAACCGGTGCTCTAACCTGGAGCGGCCACCTCGAGCCGGGCCGTCGCCGCAGGCCGGCCGAATAGGTTTCTCTTCGCTTCACCGTGGGCGACCCCGCCACGGTTATTGAGCCCCTCCGTCACGACAATACGGGAACCTGTTAGGGGGGGCCGCGGATGGTGCGAAAGCGTTCCCGTAACCCCGCTATGAGGAGACGAGTTGGAACATCGTGGAAGTTTTAGTCGGTGCAAGTCCGAGATAACCTGTCCTTGGCCCCGCGAGGACGGGTATGCGCAGCCATTTGCCCCACGTTAATAAAAAACCAAGACTAGTTCCAGGTTTGTCGTGGCAAATGTGTTAAGTACTCGTGGCTCGGTCACCTACGGTAAAGTGAAGATTTACAGTAATAAACACTTAGTGCTGTTAGTCTTTCTGGCTTTTACAGCATCACCAACCTCATGGTTGGCCGATTTGGAACTCCCCAGCTAAAATTATTAAAAACATAGCTTATCCCGTAATCTTGTCTTGTGTCGTTTTATACATGGCCGCTGTGGCGTTGGGCTGGTCTCCATCAGTGTTCCATTGCCACTGTATATTATATATGCAAATTATCTCCTGCATTCCGCATGTCCCGGGGCGTGGGACTCCGGGCATGCAGAGCGGGTGACTTACAGTAACTTACAGTGGTAAGTTAGCCAGTTAATTAATAACTTACATCGCTACTGAGACTCCGGCGGACATTGTCGGTTGTTGATTTTGCGAGTAGGTATCATAAGTTATAGAGTTTTAGGCTATAGTACACTGTTACTATAGTCTAAAACTCTGTAATACCTACCACCGACATACTGATGTAGGTGGTTTAAATAATTGTTCATCTGAGCCAGTGTGTAGTGTACGAGACGAGAACAAATATGTAATTCACGGGTTAGATTTATTACATTTCACAAATGTCTGGTCGGCATGAAGAGAACAATAGATATAAAGGATGTATCGTTTATTTAGCTCGCGAGCCCTGAGTCCGATTACTGATGTTAGGTCTCTACTGCCGAAAACCGTCTAGGCAGGTACCGCCGCAACGCCTATTAGTAGTGTCTTCATCCCAGGCAACGAGCAAAACGTGGTAAAATATATATACTCGTAATCTTAACCAGCGCCACGTTGTCAGGGCGGGCGTATCGTTCCGTCAGCTGAAAGTTCTGCTGGGTTTGTTAAGTAAAAAAAAACTGTAATAGTCGTCAAAAAATCACTGCGTAAATTTCATCGAAAGGAAAACACCTATTGTTTTATCTAATAGGTTAGTTCTTCTAAAAGTATATTGTAAATAGTATTTCAGTAATTAGAATGTTGTTCATATAAATGAACGAATAAAAACTTTTTGCATTTGACGCTTCGCAGTAGGGCCGCGCGCGGGCGGTGCGGGCGGTACGGGCGGTGCGGGTGGCGCGCGGCGGGTAGCGGGTGGGGGGGTGGTGTGGTGGGGCGGCGCGTGGTGGGTGACGCGGCGCGGTCGCGCAGTGCACCGTGTGCTGCGTCGCGCGCGCCACGTGTCGAGTGTGTGTGTTTGGTGGCGGTGCGTTGCGCGGGAAAACTTCTTCCAATATCGCAAACTTGTATGTATATTCAATTACTATTCCTTTAATTATTTGTTTGTGAATATTACTCATTTAATCGCGTTATAATAACACTTTTCTTTTTATACAATTAGATGATGTGACGAGTGGAACATTCACCTGATGGTGAGAGATACGCCTGTCCATAACAACATGGCGTTAGTTAAGATGGTATACACTGCACCACATTGTATTCGTCGCTACATACATATGTTGATTCTCGTTAACCCAGTAATTTCACAAGCTATAGCGCCTTTGAAAACCTGAACATAGTAATGTTCGCACACTACTGTCTCTACGCTGCGGTGGTACCTACCCAGACGGTCTCCGGCAGGAGAGACCTGCCACCAGTAAACTACTACTTTAAGTTCTGTCCTGCCCTGGTTGGTTACAGAAGGACCGAGTGACCCGGAGTATATATGCCTCATCAACACTTAATCTATACCAGGTAGTCATCGGAAGATTCTATCTCTTCAAGGATCTTCAATCCCATTGTAGCAATATTTCCTTTTCATAGTCCGTGCTGGTCGGTGGGTACCACCGCAGGACCTATTGCAGCCGACACGCAGTACTGTGCAAATATTTCTGTGTTCCGGTTTGAAGGGCGCTACAGCTAGTGTTATTACTAGGGCAACGACATCTTATGTCTTACGTGACGATTGCAATATGGTGCTGTGTATATCGTCCTAACTAGCGCCATGTTATTCGCAGGCGTATCACTCACCATCAGGTTAAGGTCCTACTGGACTCAAGACTTAGTAGTTTTAAAAAAAAACACTATTATATCGTTTTTTAGTGCTGCAAGTGTAAAGTAGTGTCGGCCGCACTGCGCCGCGTGCGCCATGTACGGCGTGGTGGCTGGCCAGGGTCGCGGCGGCGCGAGCGGCGCGCATCAGGACGATCAGGTCGGTACTGCTGCATCAGTTCCCACGTGCTGCAAGTGTAAAGTAGTGTCGGCCGCACTGCGCCGCGTGCACCATGTACGGCGTGGTGGCTGGCCAGGGTCGCGGCGGCGCGAGCGGCGCGCATCAGGACGATCAGGTCGGTACTGCTGCATCAGTTCCTACGACGAGCTCCTACGACGTCCGGTGCTCTGTATATGAATAGGGTGACGTATAGTGCTTTCCCTTTCCCTTTCTGCAGCTTCCTGTTGGGATATCACCTGTTTGCAAAAGTTCATTCTTGCGCTCCACCTTTCACTGCGAACCATAGCTTTAACTAGAGCTGGCAGTGACAAATCGTCCCCCACTACAGAGGTAAGTTCCCGACGTTCACTATTCCACGCTGGGCACTCTTCTAGTGCATGCTGCGCGGCGTTCTCATTGTGCCCACAGTGATGGCACTCTGTTGTCTGCTCTCTCTTGGCTATTCGGCACAGGTATTTATCAAATCAACCATGTTCGGAATCTATACTAACCTAAAGGTGCATGAGTCGCTCGTTCTGGAGGTGGATTTCCGTACAGGGATCACAAATTAGAGTGAGGAATTCCGCCTCCAGGTCCCACCATAGAAAACCCGCCAAAGCGCACGCCGCCTCATGAGAGATTGAGCGGTACCCGCGAATGACGCCAACAGCCATTGCGGTCTCTTTCTCGTCTCTCTCTCTTCTTGCGGTCTCTCAATAAGGCTGCGGTCAGCTCCTTCAGAGTCCCTGCTCAAACAGGGGCAGCCGCAGCTGCACGCATGGGTGCATATGAAAGCTCCAGCGGCTGTCGGGTACGAGCCCAACATACCCTATAGTGGACCCTACCTCAATACGGGTATAGCATATACGAATCTCAAGGTGGCGCTTTCCTAGGACCATGGAAGCAAATAGCTTCAGATTTGTTTAGCGCTACCTCATGTCCCAGAGTGGTGCGCTCTATGGCGTTATACGGGGCGCCCATATGGGCGGAGAACCTGTCGGCCCGCGGCCGGACTCTGCTGCGATCACCGCAGCGTGTCATGGCCATACGGGTCGTACGCGGTTACCGTACCGTCTCCTTCGAGGCGGCGTGCGTCCTCGCCGGAACGCCGCCGTGGGATCTCGAAGCGGAGTCGCTGGCGCGCATCTACTGGCGGCGGAAGTGCGCCCTCGAGCGGGGGGGTGAGCGTCCGTCGCCGGACGAGGAGGAAAGGTGGCGCCGAGAGGGGCGCCTGGACGTGCGTCGGCGATGGAAGCGGCGACTCCGATACCCGACGTACGGCCGCCTCACCGTGGAGGCAGTCCGACCTGTCCTCGAGGACTGGCTGGACAGGGACAGCGGAGTTTTAAACTTCCGCCTGGTGCAGATACTCACGGGGCACGGTTGCTTCGGGAGCTATCTGCACCAGCGTCACTGTAGCGTTAGGACCGACGAGGCGTGCGACGAGTGTGGACACCCGGTGGACACATCGTCCCACACCTTGGCCGATTGCCCGCGATGGGGAGAGGATAGGGCCGCGCTCGTAGCGGCGATAGGGACTGACCTCTCGCTACCGGCCGTGGTACGGACCATGGTCAGAAGCGAGGCGTCATGGGACGCGGTATCCCGATTCTGCGATATCGTTATGTCGCAGAAGCGAGAGACCGAGCGTCAAAGAGAGCGGGCGCCGAGGGGGCAAGAGGCGGTTGTTGTAGTGCGCAGACAGCTCGTCGCCAACGGGCGGAGCCGAGCGCACGACCGCCGCTTGCCTCCTTAGGCAGAGGAACCTGGCGTCGCGATCGACAAGGGCCGTCGGTCCGGCGCCCCCCTTGGAAAGGGTTCCTGGGGCGTATCTGGCGACGCGTCTCGTATTCTGACGCGTTGCCGTTTAGGGATAATTTAGGGATCTTGTCAATTGGGAGGGATGCTTCACATCCCTCCCCGAGGCGGGCCCGTTCGATCCGGGCACCGAACGGGGGTTGCGGAAAACTGCCCAGAGCGTTATCCCGTGACCCTCGTGCATTCTTTTCGGAAGAGATGGAATACCGTGTGAAGCTTTTTAGTCGGTTGGAGTCCGACACTACCCCACTACCGGCCCAGTATTGGTACGGGGTGTGCAATCCATTAGCATTTTGTTACACACGTTAATAAAAAAAAAAAAAAAAAAAAAAAAAAAAAAAAAAAAAAAACCTCATGTCCCAGGCATCTCTCTGCCGAGAACTTGTATTTCTGACACAGCGGCAAGCCAAGCAGCCACGACCAGTGTTATCTGCACAGCAAGTGAGGATGACTCCCGAGAGGAGATTATGCCGTACAACGCAGTCGTACCCGGTGTTCAATAAAAGAGGCCCTAACACCGAACCCTGGGGAACACCGCAGTGTATTTTTCTTCTCAAGAAACGACGGTTCAGGCCCTGATAACAATAATGTACTTCTCAGATAGACCCTAGCAATACGGATGAGGCATAAAGGTAGCTTTTTGAAGTTTAACGCTTCATTAATTCGCGCCCACGGAATCGCAAGTACACCGCGCTGAGATACTAACACTTCCGGGTAAGCTTGGACTCCTTTAATGGCCTCAGTAGCCGTGCGGCGTGCCGGAAATCAGAACTGTGCTTCTGAAAAGTTGAGGCGTACCTCTTTGATGTGTTTGTTGAAGCGATTGGCTATGATTCGATCATAACTTGTCTACCCCATCAAGCAGGGCGATTGGCCGAGAGAGATTCAGCGGGACTTCCTGGCTTCGTTAGGAGGATTAATTTCCCCGGCCTCCACTGTGTAGGAAACCTAAAACCTACCAGTCACTAGACAGGCATTCAAAAGCCTGCATAAACGACCCCCAAGTTTTTCAAGAGCTAAAACCCATGCGCAGTCTGGGCTTGTAAATCGCGGCGGCGTGTTCTGCCGGAGGTATGCACTCGACCATCTCCAGTTACATGGTCTTCTAGATGTTCAACCGTCAATGTTTCCGTCTTATCCGTCTGATTCGGGAACAGATTGTCCTATACGTTTTCCAAAAACTTGGGCTCGAGTCTTTCTGTAAGCGGATGTGCCGAGGAGCTGATTTTTCCTCTTACTAACTTATACGGGCGCCCCACGGATCTTGGTTAAGTCCTGAGAAGTTCCTCTTTTGTGCGAATTTTGGCCTCTTTTATAGACAACTGTAACGTCGTAACTTGCGCTTTACATACCATGTAGAGACGCTCCTCCATGTGAGAAGACCACCAATACACCTGACGCTTGGCAAGACGTGGTTTGGTGGTGATGCGTGACATACTAGCATCGCAAATCTGTGTCATGGCAATTCGGAACCACTCGATCTCATTCTCAGCATTCAAAGGCTCTGGTGGGGTTTTCCAAGTCTTGACAATAGATGTCTCTATAATCGCGTCGTTATTAATGCTTTCCACTGCCCATCCTGCAGATGTAGACCGAGTAAAGACATTGTTCTTTCTTGTTGGGTGACTTGCGCCCACCGTCACAGGGGAAGTGGAAAGATCGAAACGAATGTAAAAGTGATCAAAGTCTCTACGTCTTCTAGTACCTTCCGATCTCGAACACAGCGTGCTGGTACAGGGGAAGAGAACGAAACGTCCCCAACAGATCCACCTTGCCTATGCACGCATGTGTTAATTGACCCCTGGTTGAGTACCAATAAGTGTCATGGTCACCATGGGATGTGATCTGTGGATCTGTGGTGATTTTGTCTTATCAGAGTTCCTATTTCACTTAAAATACCTCGAATTCAGCGAGGCACCGATTTGGCGAAAAGTATATCCGAACAAAGATTGCTTTCCTGCACTGTGTTGCCACATATCCTGTTCCTTTCGCAACTGTGGTGTGCTGAGGGTTATTAACTACTCCAGACAGTATAATGGCTACCAGGCCATCGGTGTCACTCGCCCAGTTTTATTCGGTAGAACAAAAGATGACTCGGCAACGATCGCTACATCTCAACACTGCGCCATCTTCTTCTTTGACTGTCCCATCGTACCATAAATAAATTCCATTTAAAAACTTTGATTGCCCCAACACTTAATTAAATTTCAAGACAAGAGTGAACAGTGCCCTAGCTTTCCCAGATCACGGAGAAGACAGAATCCTGTAATATGGAGTGATGACTTATTTATTTATGTTAAGATTATCCATAAGTGTTATCTGACCGCTCCCGTACCGGACACATCCCTGTAGTGCTTAATGCAGACATTCAGCTTTGTTACCCTCACAATAGGGTGAGGGGGGGGGGGTAGCTTTTCATCATTAATTTGTATTTATATAAAGGAATTTGCCGTCATGTGCTAATTCAAATATGTTTATTGAAATTTTTGTCAGTTAAGCCTTGGTAGGTGCGGCGGTTCAATAATTAGTGTTTTCTCCACACACCCCCTTCTGCGTAGACCTTGCATCAAAGTAAATCTTCCAGATGTCACGATAGACTGATTAGATATAAGTTTTAAACCATATTTATACGCCAAAAAACGCATTCTTACAAACAGTAGTTCTACACGAAGCTCCGACTCCACGTCCGACGACGTGAGTGGGCGTGGATCTAGTGAAGCCTCCAACAATGGGCAGCGCCTCATTTTGTATGATGTCTAGTTCATGTGTGTGAGTTCTAGCACAACTATCGAACAAAAAACATCCAAAATCCATCTTACTTGTGATCATAGACATAAATCTTACGATGTCTAGGATGCCACCCCCAGGTAGGTCCCGCTATCGCGGAAGTATGCTCGCGCGTTCCCGTGGTCCTGCAAATAGCGGAGAGAAGGAACACCGGTGGGGTTTAGTGGGTATCTGGATGCCCTTCAGGCGCCGGGAGCCCCACATACCACAGGGGGAAGCTTATCTTCCCCCACGCCCCGTGTGCATGCAATTCTATGCATTCCCCATAGAAAAAAAAAACGGTAGGTCCCGCTAAAGTTTTAACTAACTACATTCAGTAGCTTTCTTGTTTTAATTAGCAGTTCCATATTGTGTTTATTGCAAACCAGAGATTGGTCCAACCGCATCCGAGATATCTGTAACTGTGTACAAGCGCCATTTCCGTACCCTTTGCGATAACCTTAACATTATTTCTGCCCTTCGACTCCTGCTGAATAAACGCATGTTAGTTTTTTTTGCTGATACCTCCAGACCTAAATCATTAAGAAGTTCCAGCACGATGTCCAGAGACTCCTGAATTTGTTGATTACTCTCGGTAATGTATGTGCTCTGAACAAACAGGACAACAGCATCTGCGTATTGAGTTGAGCGTTATACACAGCGTGCTGTATTTTGTGTTATATGTAAATGTTTCGTTAAGGAATAACCATAAATAGTTACAGATGTGTTTCCCCAGACAGTCGTCCACCGCCGCAACCACTTTGTTTATTGGTATATTGTCAGCCCTTCGACATCCCAACACCGCGCTCGTCTAGGCAACCTTTTAGATAGACCAACTTGTACGTAGGAAACCAGCCGATCAACATTATTTATGCGCGCTGTCCTCGCCGAACTCTTGTACTTTTGGGTGTAATTCTATTATTCTCCTCAAACCATCCTATTCGTTTAGCCAGTAAACAATGAAATACGGGGAGGGATCAAAAAGTAATGAAAATGAGATAGTGGATGGTAGATAATGGCTGTTGATAACTTTATAATTTACTTTTATACGTAGTCTGCGAGTCTCTGCACACCGAGTGCAGCGGTTTTCCATCCTTCCATCCATTCCATCCATTCCTTCTTAACCTTGCCAGCCGATGCCACGGCACGAAACTTCTTCGGGGTCGGTGATGATGGCCGTTTCCATTGCGAAGATTGCTGTTTTGTCTCGGGCTCAAAACGATGGAGCCATGTTTCGTCCAATGTTACGAAACGAGACAAAATGTTTCCAGAATCTTCTTGAAGCTTGTCCAATGATATCTTCGAATTGCAAGTCGTCGTCGTGTTTTGTTTCCGAGTGTCGGTTAACATTCTCGGCACCCCCCACCGCCCACCCGTCTTGCGGAGACTTTTTCAATATGGATTGAATACTTCCACACGAAATGCCCGTTTCTTGGATTACGAGTAACCATCGGATGGTAACTCTTCGATCGCTCGATACAAGTTTGTCGACTCTCGCAACATTTCCTTGGGTGAGTGAGGTCGATGGACGTGGTGCCGGCCGCCACGACGTTCGTCTCCGTGCTCGTTCTCCCCACCCCCAATCGCAATGGATCTCTTGCGTCGTTAGCTTGTTTAAACAGCTATTTAATAGCGGCCCGCACTCCAGCTTTTCTCCATTTTACAGAACCGTTCCGACCCGAAGCACACGAATGACTACATTCAGAAAACAACAAAAGAGAATCGAAGATTAATTTTTTTCATTAATATTACAAATGTGTACCTGTGCTGTGCCAGTGTTTGTTTGTTTGTTTCCTTACCAAGGAGTATGTATGTGTCGTTCTCATTACTTTTTGATCCCTCCTAGTACTTTGCAAATACAGGATACCCGTGGGGGTGGGTTTAGTTCAGAGCTGCAACCTTGCTTTGGGATCGCGATAATGTTTATGTCCCGCCATTAAAGGTGAACAACCCCTACCCTGTGTATATGGTTATAAATTTCTAATAAGTATAATTTCCCAATAAGTGGTAAATTATATATCATAGAGCAGGAAATCTTAGCTTTACCTGGTGCTGGTGCTGGTGCTGGTGCTGGTGCTGTATTTTTCTTTTCAAGGCAACGTAACAACTCTTGTGTCGTAAATTATTTTTCCAAGTACTCGTTTGCAGATAGGAACGTGGGTTTTGGTGGCGCAGCATCATCAGGAGCAAGTTTGCAGAATAACTTCTATTTTGTGTAGTGGTGCACTCGTAACGTTTTTGTAAACACCTTCAAGCCGTCGCATGTTTGTCCACACGAATGTGAATGTGAATGTGCACGTGCACGTGCAGCTGACTGATGCATCTGTCTCTTTACAACGTATTTGCTAGTGCACCTTTATCTTTTCCTGTAAGGTATTTCAGTTTTGTGGATTAGGATTTCTCCTAAAGTTTCTTAATGCTAAACCTCCTTTCGGCTGTCATTTGACATACATTTGAATTCCAGTAATTTTTTAGGCAGAACTTTTGTGGAGGGTGACCCGATGATCTTATACTAGGGATGTTCCTTCCAGCAGCTTCATTGATAACATTACAAAAAATCATATCTAGGGTGAACGTTGATGGCATTAGGGCTGCTTTCCAGTATTGTACTCGTATAATCTTTCACATTAATTAGTACCCATGTTAATTAGCGACGGTAAAGTTCCTTTTGGTACTGAACCCCGCAGCATCCAAATATTGCCTAAACATTCATTTGTAACCACCTATCAGTTGTAACCATGTAACTCGATATCCGTCCACACGAAACTTGAGGATCAGGAGATGATCTCTGAATTGTGCTATTAACTAATTGAATTCCGGTCCCACTGCCAGTATTTAAGGAGATACACCCACGTTCTAATGAAGCTCTCTCTCTCTCTCTCTCCGTCTTCTCTCGAGTCAATTTGATTTGGCCAATTAGAAAAATGCTCATTAAAATTACCCCATATTGTTGTCTGTTCATGGGGTAAACGGCGCGCTGATACGAGCACCGATATCACTTCATGAGGGTTCCAGTGCTGGTGTCAGGACAAACGGGCCCAACGGATCCAGGGTCTGCCATTTGTTTGCATCTCACTAATTGTTCGTCATTCAGTAGTGTCGCTAGCTGCGCTTGTTTGGGCGGATGTACACTTCCGGAGCTACTTCTTCGTTTGGGTTATTTTTTTCGTTGTTTCACGATTTCTATTTTTTCCTTTCCACTGTGATAAAGCTCGCTTCATCACGTTCTGTTTCATCACCTCTTACTCTTTTATCTGAGCGCGAATGTCGAAGATCTTTCAGTCCCCTGTTCTTTGCAACATCAGACAGTATCCCTTTATCCTGTGGAGTCTGTCCACTAACCCGACTTCACTAATGTCACTTTCATCTTCAACGTCCGTAACTCAAAATTTCGTAAACATAAAATCAGGTAGTTCCAGGAACAAGGAACACAGTAAGCGCGTAAATAGTCAGCAGTTCCTGCGTCCGGCGCGGCTACAGTAACGGCTCGCTACTGCAATCTACCAGCCACTGCACCGTGCGCTGCGACAGGAGATGCAACAGTAAACGGTAAACAGTAAACCTTGCGCGGCAGCACAGCGCAGTGATTGAGGTTCGATTACCACTTGTCCGGGTACGAGTAACTGTCACCCCATTAAGAGATGTGTCTCTAGACACCGCAGCACGGAGCTCTCGACTCCCAGAATCCGGACCATCGATTCACGAGTGATTTGTCTAGACAGCTTTTCCTTGGTGCCCTTGAAATCTTACTAGACTTCTGATCCTCAGATATCATCGAGCTTATGCTTGTATTCGATCCGGAAGCAGTCTTCTCTCATCCATTGATTCAGCACTAGTTTTACTTTTAGAATCTTCCATATTGTTCCCACGAGAACGGAAGACGAATTAGGTTCACCCAGGCAGAGCCTCCGCGTGGCCCGGCGGGAGGTCGGCCGCATCCTGTCTTATTAGGCCAAGATCCTCGCTCCCTAGGACGCCGCGAGACATGATCTGCGACCCGTACGTAGGGTATACGAGATTCGTGACGGTAGCGGGGTAGAGCCTAGGTCTCCCCCACCTGCCCGGCGGCCGCGTTGGGGAACACCAACCCGCCGCGCGTCCCCACCGTGCCTTCTGATAGCGAGAGGGACACGCGGAGAGACCTTCCCGCCGGGTTATTCGGCACTTGCCGCCGCCACTTGGCGCCCGGGGCGCACCGCCCTGACTGGTATTCATCGCAGAGGGGGCACCAACAGACGGGCACACGCGGAGGTTCCCCGGCATAGCGCCCCACCACCGCTCTACTTTACTGGTGGCAGGTCTCGGTTGCTACAGACCGCGTAGGTACCACCGCACTACCCGTTGCAGCCGACAGGCAGCAGTGCGCAGACGTTACTATGTTCCAGTTCAAGAGTGCTGTCGCTATCGCTGGTGGTAGTGTCTCCATTACCGGTGACCATGCAGGTACCGCCGCAGCGTCCACTGCAACCGATAACCAGTACTGTGCAAACATTAGCGTGATCCGGTTTGAAAGGTGTTGTAGCTAGTGAGATTACTGGGGTAACGAGAACCAACATATAAGGGTAGCGTCGAGCACCATGTGGCGCTGTGTATACCATCCTAATTAGGGTCACGCTGTAATGGTGTTTCACTCACCATCAGGTGAAGGTCCAGCTCGTCCCGTCGCTTCGTAGAATTAAAATTATTAATATCTGTTAATATATGCTAGTGGAGGTTGGAGATGAGTAGATTAAGTAGCAGACGGTCATAGCAGCGGGGACACCACCAGCGACCCCAGCCGCACCAGCCGCACCAGGTGGCTGTTGGTGGCACTCGGGTACGTCCACCGTCATCACCTGACCCGTCCGTTTCATCCGGACCCCACACATTTACACGTCCGGCTGCTCTCGCAGCGGGCGACTGCGCGCGTGGTGGGCGGTGAGAACCCCTCTTCCCGTTGTCGGTTAGGGGATATTTCCACTTCGCCGCACGTTACACGCAAATAAAAGTGTTCGATAGTTTTTGTTCGAAGAACAAAGCAATCAATCGGTACTTATTTTGTATCTCGTTGTTCGACTACAATACAGGAGAGCTTACTTGTATAACACTAAAGTGGGTGAACACCACGTCCAGCAGTGGGCTGCCGTGGGCTGATGATAATGATGATGATATATATTAGTTATATTAAAATAACAGCTTTCTCACAATAGAATCAAACTGCTATTATAATTTTGACGTTAAGCAGCCACCTCATTGTTCCCACTGCTGGGACTGTGAGCTGGATTAACAAAGGTAAGTCACCTCGCGATCTCTACCTCCGTCAGGAGGTCCCGGTGCCTTCTTAAGTTGTTTAACGAGATCAACTAGTCTCTGTGGCTCAGCGGCTGCGCGCTGCTGGCGGTGCTCCCGGGTTCGGTTGCTTGGTGCCATGCCATGCCATGTGTGAGCTGGAACCCTAGTAATTACACTAGCTACGGAGTCCTTCGAGCTGGATAACAGTAATGTCCGCACAGTACTGTGTGTCGGCTGCAACAGGCGCTGCGGTGGTACCTAGACGGTCTCCGGCAACAGAGACACTACCACCAGTGATAGCTATAGGTCCTTCAAACCGGATCAGAGCAATGTCCGCACAGTACTGTGTGTCGGCTGCAACAGGCGCTGCGGTGGTACCTAGACGGTCTGCGGCAACAGAGACACTACCACCAATGATAGCTATAGGTCCTTCAAACCGGATCACAGCAATGTTCCCACAGTACTGTGTGTCGGCTGCAATAGGCGCTGCGGTGATACCTAGACGGTCTGCGGCAACAGAGACACTACCACCAGTGATAGCTATAGGTCCTTCAAACCGGATCACAGCAATGTTCGCACAGTACTGTGTGTCGGCTGCAACAGGCGCTGCGGTGGTACCTAGACGGTCTCCGGCAACAGAGACACTACCACCAGTGATAGCTATAGGTCCTTCAAACCGGATCACAGCAATGTCCGCACAGTACTGTGTGTCGGCTGCAATAGGCGCTGCGGCGGTACCTAGACGGTCTCCGGCAACAGAGACACTACCACCAGTGATAGCTATAGGTCCTTCAAACCGGATCACAGCAATGTCCGCACAGTACTGTGTGTCGGCTGCAATAGGCGCTGCGGTGGTACCTAGACGGTCTGCGGCAACAGAGACACTACCACCAATGATAGCTATAGGTCCTTCAAACCGGATCACAGCAATGTTCGCACAGTACTGTGTGTCGGCTGCAACAGGCGCTGCGGCGGTACCTAGACGGTCTCCGGCTACAGAGACACTACCACCAGTGATAGCTATAGGTCCTTCAAACCGGATCACAGCAATGTCCGCACAGTACTGTGTGTCGGCTGCAATAGGCGCTGCGGCGGTACCTAGACGGTCTCCGGCAACAGAGACACTACCACCAGTGATAGCTATAGGTCCTTCAAACCGGATCACAGCAATGTCCGCACAGTACTGTGTGTCGGCTGCAATAGGCGCTGCGGTGGTACCTAGACGGTCTGCGGCAACAGAGACACTACCACCAGTGATAGCTATAGGTCCTTCAAACCGGATCACAGCAATGTCCGCACAGTACTGTGTGTCGGCTGCAATAGGCGCTGCGGCGGTACCTAGACGGTCTGCGGCAACAGAGACACTACCACCAGTGATAGCTATAGGTCCTTCAAACCGGATCACAGCAATGTCCGCACAGTACTGTGTGTCGGCTGCAATAGGCGCTGCGGTGGTACCTAGACGGTCTGCGGCAACAGAGACACTACCACCAGTGATAGCTATAGGTCCTTCAAACCGGATCACAGCAATGTCCGCACAGTACTGTGTGTCGGCTGCAATAGGCGCTGCGGTGGTACCTAGACGGTCTGCGGCAACAGAGACACTACCACCAGTGATAGCTATAGGTCCTTCAAACCGGATCACAGCAATGTCCGCACAGTACTGTGTGTCGGCTGCAATAGGCGCTGCGGTGGTACCTAGACGGTCTCCGGCAACAGAGACACTACCACCAGTGATAGCTATAGGTCCTTCAAACCGGATCACAGCAATGTCCGCACAGTACTGTGTGTCGGCTGCAATAGGCGCTGCGGTGGTACCTAGACGGTCTGCGGCAACAGAGACACTACCACCAGTGATAGCTATAGGTCCTTCAAACCGGATCACAGCAATGTCCGCACAGTACTGTGTGTCGGCTGCAATAGGCGCTGCGGTGGTACCTAGACGGTCTGCGGCAACAGAGACACTACCACCAGTGATAGCTATAGGTCCTTCAAACCGGATCACAGCAATGTCCGCACAGTACTGTGTGTCGGCTGCAATAGGCGCTGCGGTGGTACCTAGACGGTCTCCGGCAACAGAGACACTACCACCAGTGATAGCTATAGGTCCTTCAAACCGGATCACAGCAATGTCCGCACAGTACTGTGTGTCGGCTGCAATAGGCGCTGCGGTGGTACCTAGACGGTCTGCGGCAACAGAGACACTACCACCAGTGATAGCTATAGGTCCTTCAAACCGGATCACAGCAATGTCCGCACAGTACTGTGTGTCGGCTGCAATAGGCGCTACGGCGGTACCTAGACGGTCTGCGGCAACAGAGACACTACCACCAGTGATAGCTATAGGTCCTTCAAACCGGATCACAGCAATGTCCGCACAGTACTGTGTGTCGGCTGCAATAGGCGCTACGGTGGTACCTAGACGGTCTGCGGCAACAGAGACACTACCACCAGTGATAGCTATAGCGTCCTTCAAACCGGATCACGGTAATGTTTGCAGTAGTTCGCAGTAAGAGCTGCGGTGATACCTATGTAGATGGTCTGCAGCAACAGAGACTACCACCAGTGATAGCTACAGCGTCCTTCAAACCGGATCACGGTAATGTTTGCAGTAGTTCGCAGTAAGAGCTGCGGTGATACCTATGTAGATGGTCTGCAGCAACAGAGACACTACCACCAGTGATAGCTACAGCGTCCTTCAAACCGGATCACGGTAATGTTTGCAGTAGTACGCAGTAAGAGCTGCGGTTGTGCCTATGTAGACGGTCTGCAGCAACAGAGATACTACCACCAGTGATAGCTACAGCGTCCTTCAAACCGGATCACGGTAATGTTTGCAGTAGTACGCAGTAAGAGCTGCGGTTGTGCCTATGTAGAGGGTCTGCAGCAACAGAGACACTACCACCAGTGATAGCTACAGCGTCCTTCAAACCGGATCACGGTAATGTCCGCACAGTACTGTGTGTCGGCTGCAACAGGCGCTACGGTGGTACCGAGACGGTCTGTAGCAATAGGGACTACTACCAGTGATAGCTACAGCGTCCTTCAAACCGGATCACGGTAATGTTTGTAGTAGTTCGCAGTAAGAGCTGCGGTGATACCTATGTAGATGGTCTGCAGCAACAGAGACTACCACCAGTGATAGCTACAGCGTCCTTCAAACCGGATCACGGTAATGTTTGCAGTAGTTCGCAGCAAGAGCTGCGGTGGTGCCTATGTAGACGGTCTGCACGACACTACAGAGCTTGTTACGACGTTGTGTCGGTGCACTGTGTCGGTGCACTGTGTCGGCGCACAGGTCGGGTGCAGGTTGCGGCGCTGCTGTGCAGGGGTTGGGCCGGGGTGGGGGTGCGGTCCGTTCATGATCCATTAATCAGGTATCGCGCCATTAAAGACAATGTGCGGGTGAGTTGGGATGATGCCAGGCGGTGCTCGCGGCGGCCCGGTCTCCCCACGGTCGCCCCACGGTCGCCCACCGTCTCCCCGGGCGCGTGCGGCCGACGGCTGCGCGTATACGGGGCACGGGCGATTGGCTCGCAGCGAGCCGCTTCCCTTTCCGGTCGGCTCAACCGATACATACGTACGTGGTTACATCAAGCGGTAGTTGGATAGCTTACGTGTGTGTGTGTGTGTGTGTGTGTGCGTGCTCGTGTATCGGTTCAGCTTATTAACAGTTGAACCAACTGTTACCTGTTACCTGTTTGTTTGCAACACCCTTACTATAATTTCAGTGTATCGATGCCCACCGCTGGGCGTGGGATTTGTGAATGATACAATAAGTCGGTCAGAGTAATACTTTAAGTTGTTCTCTGTATAGTTGAGTCGTTCCGTTTTAGTCGCCTTTTCTAACCCGCCTGACTTAATGTAGACGTGGAGGATGTTGTGGTCCCGCTGCAGCATGAGGTCAGTTCTTCATGTGCAGTTCAGTGCGTGTCCGCAGGGTGGAGAGGAGGCGTGCGCGCAGCGGCGGGGGCTAGTCGAGCGGCTGCTGCAGTACCTGCACAGGAGTTTCGTCCGGCAGCCTGGTGAGCTCCCCACACGCAGGGCTTCTAGCAGTCCAGATCCTATAAAGCCTTACACGCAGCTATCAGGTACCGTATCTGGTGAACATGTTTGGGCGAGAAGATCGAGAGGTGGTTCAATATTGGCAGGTCCCTGTCGGTGCAAACTGTCTAGGTAGGTACCACCGCAGCTCTTTTCCAGCGGACAAACGTTACTTTTATCCGGTTCGAAGGATAAGTAGCTATGACTAGTAGTAGGGTCTCTGTTGCTGCAGACCAGGCGGTTACCAATGAGGTACCCAGTGAGGCTGCTGAGTACCACATTGGCTTCTATTGCAACATGGTAAATTTATTCCTGGTGACGTGAATGCACCTCACGTCTCAAGGCGACGAGTGCAATGTGATGCAATGTACACCATCCTCACTGGCGTCGTGGTATCGCTTACCACCTTCGTGTTCTAGAGCGGGTATGCCCTGTATAGCGGATGTACCCTCTGGATATTATCGTCATCACCAGCTCGTGATAGTCCACTGCCGGACAAACTGCTGGCTAATATTGCAATTGGTAAATGATTGAAGCCATTGAAGCCGTGCGAGCTCAATGAGGCGGTCGCACGTGCTGCATGTGCTGTACTAGCTGCACGTGCTGTACCAGCTGCACGTGTTGGACGTCTGGGAGGGACGCGGGTTCGATTCCCACTGTACTTGAGCTTCCGGTGAAGGAAACATGTTGAAGAAACCGGCAGTTCTAATAACGGCAGCTTTTGGACAACGTGATGGGTATATGGTCTTGACCCGTGGAGTGGAGGAAGCCCTGAGTCCCAGCAGTGGGAACTTTAATTATCTGTTTAATGTTAAGCAATTTCACCTAGACGTAACTATATCTGGGGGTGTAATGGTTCCCGCACAACAGCTCACGGGGCCCAAGCCAACCTGACCAGCTGGTGGTGCGCCCTGCTAATGAACGAACGAGGCTCTGGCTCCCACCGACCCGCATTGGGCCAGCGTAGTGGGGAATGACCCAAATTCCTCCATATGAATATCTCCAAACGATTGAAGGTCGCGAGAAGCTCCTGGATGGAGCGGCGCTGATCCGATCGATGTGGGGATCTTTGGGGTAGGCCTATCTCCAGCAGTGGATGTCTATCGGCTGATGATGAAGTATATCTGTAGCGCATGTTGGATTCCCATCAGCAGCCTTTAGTCTGTGGCTACAACCTTCGTGCTGTAAATGAGCTGCTCTCGGTACTGCTGTGTCTCAGCGCTCCACGTACGAGGAGTGGAGTATTCTGGACAAGCGCCGTCATTCACCACCTCGTTGTCACGTGTCTTCATGGGTAATTGCAGTAATGCATAAGATAAAGGATCTGTCGCAATCAGTTGCGGTGAACTTCTTTCGTCTTCTTCGGCATTCTTATGATTATTATTTTGAATGTATTTCAGCAACACTTCTAGATAATAATCTGTATATCAGACTAGTCAGTTGTAACACCCCCATCCCCCCGCAACTCGCTTTGGGGAGAGGAAATTTGTAGAAACCATTGTTAGTTGACCTCTAAGCGGTAGATGCAATATCTTTATGAAACGTTTGACTGTTCGCGTGTAATAGTTTCGGAGATCTGATGAGTCGTGGATCTCAAGACATCTCTGTATATATATATAGCATTGCAACGAGCGCCATCTTTTATGTGGTGTATGTGGCTTTGACGTGGTGGAGGGGCCGAGCAGTCGGATGTGGCGCGGCGCCACATCTGATTGCTCGGTCGCCGCGGTGCGCCGGCAGGTGGCGCTGAAATATATTATTAATCATTTAATTTCAAAATATTCGTAATTAGTAGTAATGTATTAATCATTATCAGCTGATAACTAACCAAAGCTGGTCTCTCTCTCTCTCTCTACCTGTCTTCAAACAACTCTAAGCTAAACTGGCATAATGATTATACGGATAAATGAAACGTTCGCAATGTTCATATCTACTCGCAGCGCGTTGGCGCAGCGCACACTCGGTCGGTTCATAGCGTGCCGGTTGTGTAACCAAACGAATTTGAACTTTGTTTCGTGTGATGTAAAACTTATTTATACAAGCGTTGCACGTTGACGAGTGTACTACGACGCGGGGCAGGGGGCGAGGGGGGAGTATATAGGTAAAATCACGTGTCAAGGGTCGGACGCAATATGGCGCAGTGCATATAATCCTAACTATCACTACATTGCTATAGGCGGGCATATCACTTATAATCAGGTGACGGTCCCGCTCGTCTCGTCGCTCAATGTAATAAATGAATATATTTGTTGCGTAGACGTTTGGTTACTGCGGTGTATCGGGAGCGGGAGGGGGAGGCGGCGGTCAGGTTTAAATAGTGTACAGGGACCACGTGAAGTAGAGCCACCCGGACTGCAGACGCAAGCTGCAACAACACACTGCAGCTTACTCTGCAGCATTTCCTCTACTGGCAAGTCGCTGTTGCTGCAGACAGGTAGGTCCAGGTACCGCCGCAGTTCGCTCCGAACTAGTCCCCGCCTTGTCGTGGCGGTGGGGCTCAGTAGCCGTGGCTTGGTGACCCGCGGTGAAGCTAAGAGGAACCTACCCGGCCGGCTCGAGGTAGCCGCTCCAGGTGAGCTCACCTCAGATGTGCGCTGATAGGCTACGCTGATGGGCTACGCTGGCAGGCTCTCTCCACCCTCCGTGGCTGTATAACAGTTGGTGGCGGAGCGGATATCAGCCGCAGAGACGCGGGAGAGTTTTCTCTCTTGGCGCCCATAGCCTCAAGCTGATGGATTCGTTAGGATCCGTTGCCCAGGGAGGACGCGGTGTACGTCCTCGTGCGTCCTTACAGAGGTAGAAAACTGGGTGTGTCCCTCCTCCTGAAATGGAGCTGCATGGTGCAGTCAGCGCTGGTGGGGTCGCACAGGTGTGCTCTGCCGGTGCAACAACGGTGGGGGTTTCAGTCGGTGCAAGTCCGACATCCCCCGTTTTTGTGCTCGCGAGGGCGGGTATGCCAATGCGTTTCCTTCCTACGCAAAACAAAAAAAACGTACCACCGCAGCTCCAACCGCAGCCGACAGTCACCTTGTATACAATACGTACTGTACTATCCGGCTCGAAGGACCATGTGGCTAAGGATATTGATGACACTCAGCATGTGCCAACAGCGAGGAGTAGTCCTGTTGCAGTCTCGGCAGTATCATCTTTCCGTAGAAATAGTTTTAGGTAGATTCTGACGATAAGGACTATTGCTAATTGATAAGCAACAGTAGTCAGTGCTGAGTTATCCTTCAATATATATATATATATCTATATACACACGTGTGTATATATGTATGTTGTGTATATATGTATGTTGTGTATATATGTATGTTGTGTATATATGTATGTTGTGTATATATGTATGTTGTGTATATATGTATGTATATATACACACGTGTATACACAGAGCAGTTGGCTCGTAGAACGATTATCGTCTCAACAAAAGCTCTGTACTTAAACCGCGCAGCGCGCTGATGCTGCAGGGTAATGGTTTCCACCGTCTACCTCCATCGAACAAAGGGACTTCGGAGCAATCGTACAGGGGCACCGGGGCGGGTTCCGTTTCCGCTTTCACTCGCCGAATACTTTATTTTGAGTGAGACGCTGTAAGCGCTGGGGATGTATGCCGCCTAAATAACGTTTTAACGATATACTATGTACAGAGACGTGAGCGCGTGTGTGTGTGTGAGTGCGTGTGCGCGCACGTGTGTATATGTGAGTTTGAGTGAGTGTGTGCGTGTGCGTGCGTGCGCGCGCGTGTCGGGTAGTAGCGGTACAAGTGATATTTCCTCACAACCGCACTAACGGATATATTCATTACCACACACTGCAACTATGTGCTTCCTTGCTGCGCCGAGGTCGGGCCACCAATGCAGCGATTGTGCAGTCTAGCTGCGTATGGATCGCGCGCCACGCGAACAGTGCGCACGCACTACGCCGTTGCAGCGGTACGAGTGTGTGTGAGTGTGAGTGTGAGTGTGAGTGTTGCCGCAACACGCGCAGTGCTCCATACTTAATTGGTTACACGTCCGCGCCGCTCGCGCGCACGCCGCGCACGTGTCCACTGCAACGCGTTGTGTATACTCGTATATATACACAGACGAATAACTCAACGTTTGTTACGAATACAAGCGACAGATGCGATTGCTTAGTCTCCGAGTGGGGGGTGCCAGGTGGGGTGACGGCGACGGAGTAACAAAGGTCTGTCCGGAGCGGCGTCGCGACGGTGCGCTGCTGCTGCTGGATACACGCCACGCAACTATTGCTGTTGTACTGGTGGTAGCTCTCTGCAGACATTACTATTATCCTGTTTGAAGGGCGCTGTAGCTAGGCTAATTACTAGGATAACGAGACTCGACATCTTATGTCTGAAGGCGACGAGCGTAATATGGTGCTGTATACATCCTCCTAACTAGCGCCACGTTGTTATGGGCGGCAGTATCACTCACTGTCAGGTGACCGTCCCGCTCGTGTTGTCGTCGAATTGAATATGTAATGATTCAGCAGTTTAGAGCGGCCGCTGGAGAGCAGCTTACCGTCATCCGATCCAGATGAATGTGGAGCTGGATGAAGGCCAAACGGAATCGTCAGCTGAACATCGAACTGGTTGCTGATACGGTTATGAGAGAGAGAGAGAGAGAGACAGAAATTTCGTGAAGCGGACACCTCGCTCACCTGTCGTCGGTTAGGGGTTGTAAAGTTAATTAGCTAAGTTTAGCGCGCGCACGGGTTGCAACCCCCGCAGTAGTTGGTTCTACCCTCTCATGTAATTTTCAAGGTAATTCCCGGGGTTTGTACCCCGCACGCGGCGCGCGGCGGCTGCGCGGGGACCACCCGCGGAGATTATTTACTGAAAGTTGTCCATTGTTTATCAGCTTCAGGTAACTTCATACTATCTCTCTCTCTCTCTCTCTCTCTCTAATCATAAACAAAATAAATTTCTCTCTTAACCTGGAGATTACTATTCTAATTATCACTACCCCGACGTGAAACGACATTAATAAAGCAACGACACTTAAATTCAGGTGACAATAAAAATCTGAAGGAAATTGTAATCTTGCGACAGCTGAGGCAATTTTGTTTTAATTTTACGATGAGATGAGACGAGCGGGACGTTCACCCGATAGTGAGTGATAACACGACACTAGCTATGATGATATTCATATACACTGCACCACGCTGCACGTCGTCTGACACAAGACGGTCAGTCTCGTTACCCCAGTAATTTCACTAGCTACAGCGCCCTTGAACCCGGATCATTGTAACGTGTACACAGTACTGTCTGTCGGCTGCAATAGGTGCTGCAATGGTACGTAAGAGGTCTCCGGGTGCAGAGGGCTACCGCTGGTGGCTGGTGCACCAGTTGGTTAGTGCTGCCGAACTTGAGAACAGTTCATTTGGAGTTGTGTTATCAGCGAACAGAGTGCTCTGCTCTGCTCTAGTTCTGCTCTGTATGGAATGTATACTATTCGGTACAGTTTGAAGTTGCATATATCATCATCAGCCAGTAGACGTCTACTGCTGGACATGGTCTCCCTCGAAAATCTCCATATGGATCCTTCCTGCGCTGTACGCATCCAGCGTCTTCTCGCGACCTTTGTCTCTAGGGGTTCATATTGGAGAATTTCGGCTATTTCTCTGCACACTGGCCCAATGCGGGTTGGTGGGTGCCAGACCTTCGTTTGTTGATTACCAGGGTGCACCATGAGGTTTGCTCTGCTGGACCCCCACACTTATATTCTATATATATATATATATATAGGTTCCTGGCCGCTTCGCTGGCCACAATATAAATTTAGAAATGTTTGAAATTTGTCTGTTATATTCCTTGGGAGCAACCGCGACCGCAACAGCTAATGGCTATCTATATCAACCGTTACCGTTACCATAGCAACCGCGTAAATAACACCACACGAAAATGTTTATAAAAGTGAATTGGAAATAAAATGATGCAGTGCGTGTGAAATTATAAAAGGTGGATATCCTGCAGCCATCCGAAGTTCATTTCGCGTCGGATGCACATGTTCCCGTGTGGGTTCGTTCACTGGTTTTTGCGTGATCGGCGAAGAAATGAAACACATTTCCATTACATACATATATGTATATGTATCTATATACACACTGAACTGGAAGGCGGCTGGCTTCAACTGGACTCTATGCGTATAGAGCGGGCTATGTTCAGCAGTATACTGCCGCAGTCTATTGGCGATGATGGTGACGATGATACACTGATAACGCGACCGTGTTTTTAGTATACGTGGTAGAAATACTAAAAACATGAACCGTCTGGGCACGCTGGGTATCCGCGCCAAGCCCTCGCGCTGCACCGGAACCGCCACCGGACGCCGGTCAAGTAAACAATGTATTCACTGTCACGGCGTAGCGAGGCGGTGGACTCTAACGCACAATGAGGTGCGGACACGTGCGCGCTGACCCTCGAGCGGCACGACACTCGACGTGTGACAGCCCACTGAGCTCCTTGCAGCCAGTCTACTCAGGTCCGAGGCATTGCTTCTGCTGATGGCGGCTGGATTGGGACCTTCGACAAGTGAGCGGATGCTTCATGTAGAATAGAAGCTTTATCCTGACTGATTGTACGCGGTCTCGTAGCGCGTTCACTACTCCGTAGCGCGCACCGTAACCGGGAGCTCGTTACGTCGCGCGTAGCACGTCGCGTACCTCGTAGCTGGTAATGCAGTCCGCAATGCTTCGCGCAGGTACTGCCGCGCCTCGTTACTTGTAACGAGCTCAGTTGCTCGCAGCGCATAGTGCATAGCACCGCCTGTAGAGCTTCACGTAGCTCGTACCGTAGCTCGCATTGCATCGTATAGCTTGCCGTAGCGCCTGCGTCTACGCATAACTAATGCGCCGAGCAGCGCCTGCAGGTCAAGTGGCGCTCGCTCCTCCCGACCTGATGCATAATGCACAGGCAGTCGGACAAGAGGCTGTACAAAACTTGCCCCACCCTCCCATCCCACCAACACCACCCCGCACAAAGTTTGTTATTCCCTCAGTTATTTGTTTATTTAAAAAACTTGTAAAATGTTCAAGGCTCATAGCGCGGTCAGTGGGTAAGCAACGGCAGGAGCGGAGCGTGGTGATGATGAAGTGGATGAGAATTACTTCATCATATAATTGTGGATTAAGTTGTGCTTTGCTGCTGCATGAGGGGTCGCGATAATCTTACGAAAGAGGCCCATATTCGTAGGTCGTGGTGTACGTCCAGGTCAACCTGCATATATGAATACTCGCGGTGTATGTACATGTAAAGAGCTGCAGTGTGGTGACCAGCCACAGCAGGCTACTGCAGGCTACCGCAGGCTGCACTGCATCACGTCCGCGCGGTCGCTGCAGTTAATGTCGTAGCCGTGCGTGGGATATAATTTCGTTTTGGAACATAAAACGGAGTAAATTTATTTGTAACTAAATCTCTACTCTAATTAATAAATCACTAGCTTAACGCGTTGTTAAACATCCGTCGCGCGCCGTACACAGCCGCCACCCCCCACCCCTACCAGCACCACCACCACCGCCGCCGCCGCCCTGCGCCGCCCTCCGCCGCCCTCCGCCGCCACCCGGCCGACTCGACCCGTTCACCTCGCAGCGCCGACCAGTTAACTGCGCCGCCATATTTAATTTATAAAGTAATTTATAGTTGCGCCAAACCGAGTGTGTGTGTGTGTGTGTGTGTGTGTGTCTGTGTGTGTGTGTGTGCGCGCTGGTGGTGGGTAGCTTCGCTATACTGGCGGTAGGTCGTCACTGCCCCCTGCAGTCGCGGTAGGTACCGCCGCAGCGCCTGCTGCAGCCGACACAGCACTGCGCGCACGTTGTTTAATCATTCCCCTGCGTGCGGTGGGTTAGGGCCTATTCACACAATCACTTAACATCTACTTAATTAATTACATTTCCATTTCCTACATACTCTTCTTTAACTCTCTCTTATCTTGCTTACCCTACTTATCTTTCTTACTTTGATTCTCATACATACTCCATCCCAATTCCTTCTGCCATACCTCCCGCTCGTGAAGACCGTCGTCATGTCCTGGAACAATCGTACGTTTGTCATATATATTCTTCCTTCTTCTTCTTCTTCCTCATCTCCTGCTTGCTCCTTCTTTTTTGTTTTTACATTTTGTTTTCCCTTGTTACTTTATTTTTGTTTACATTTATATCTAAGTTCCTTACATTTTCCCCTTTAATTGTCTAATAACCGTTTTACAACTATTTATTTATTTATTTATTTAATTTATTTTACCATTTCTTTTTATGACATCACTTACTATTATTTTACAGAATTCCAGGAATATTTTGCGACTTTCGTCTTCACTCATCAGGGAGGCAATGGCTTCCTTGGTGAGCTGCCTGTTCAGCTCCACCTCCAATTCCATCCTTCTTCTTCCATACAAGGGACAGGAAGTTAGGATGTGCACCACGGTCTGGTCCACCGCTGGGTCACAGAGGCACGCGGCACTTTCCTTGAGCTTGAACTTGTGAAGGTACTTGGAGAATCCCCTGTGCCCAGTGAACATCTGGACCAAGACCGTGTCGAGCTCCAATCGGCGAAGGATCCGGTATACTGACACGACGTTTGGGAAGAACATCCTCGTTGTTGACGCCGTAGTACCTTCCACATACCTCCTGTTCCATTCGTCAAGCGTCCTCAGCCTAAGCTGACGCTTGACGAAGGAAACGGGGCAATCCTCGTACTCCGGTCTTCTTTTATTCTTCAGGGCCGCTTCCTTGGTCAGTTGGTCCGCCCTTTCATTTCCCTCCATCCCCACGTGCGCCTTCACCCAAAATAATCTCACATTCGTCCCTTTTTCCCGCGCTTTCATAATATTCTCTTTTACCCGAAGCGCCAGGGGGTGGAGGGTGTGAGATCGTGCGACTGTTTCAAGGGCGGACCTCGAGTCGCTGAGTACGGCGCATGACTGCGCCGACCCGCTGGCCGCGTACCCCGTCGCTGCTACTAATGCCAGCAGCTCTGCCTGGTATACTGTGCAGAAGTTGCCCAACTTGAGTTTCTTAGTCGCAACCTCTGCGGCGTCCCGCATGACGCTGAACGTCGCACCCACCTTGTCGTCGATGCGGCTGCCGTCGGTGTAAATAGCCGCATCGGCAGCCGAGGTGGCAAGTTGAACCTCCTCCGCACTTTCCCCCAGGCAGGAGAACTCCACACCAAACTGTTCAAACGGGTGTGTTAGTCTCAGATAGCTAACTAGTGCCTCCAGCTCCCGGTCTCCCAGCACTTCCCGGGAGTGACCATCCTTTATCTCAAATAAAGTGGCCGCTTCTTGGACCCGAAGGTCCAGAGGAAGCAGCCCGGCAAGTACTAGGGCCAAGTGCAACGAAGCGATTCGGTGAGTTCGCGCAATTTTCTGCGTGAAGCCACACTGAACCGCATCGAGCTGGTTTCGGAACTGTGCGTATATTACTGTGATCCGGTTTGAAGGACGTTATAGCTAGTGTAATTACTGTGGTGGTAACGAGACTTAACATCTTGTCTCAGGCGATGCGCACAATGTGGTGCAGTGCATACCATCTTAACTAGCCAACTTGTGATATGCAGGCGTATCACTCACCATTAGGTGATCATGCCGCTTATCTTTTATTACATAAAAAAAAATTGTATGACGGTCGTGCTCGGAGAGGCGCAGGTTAGATCCTGGCGGTACTTGTGCTTGGACATGTTGCCAACTGCCAACTCACACTTGGCCTGCTAGTGATAGTGGGTATATTGCCATGGCTTTGCTCTTGCGAGAAAAGCCCCGAGTCCCAATAGTGGGAACGTTACGTAGTCTGTTCCCGGTTCTGGTAGTTGGCCGTAGGGGTTGGAAGGATTTCTATCCTCGGGTGAAGGGAGAGGGTTGTGTGTAAGGCGGTCGAACGAGCTGGTCTCCTGTTTGGCGCAGTACGGCCAACAAAGGCACCAACTATTTCTCTCGCCGGAAATCGCTAGTGTAGTTGTTTTGTCTTAATATGACGAGCGTAAAATGGTGCTGCATGACCATCTCTGCAAGCACTGTGTGATGACGGGCTGATCCATTACCAGCTGAGGATCCCAGTCATCCTAGGCTTGAAGAATGGACCTCCGCTGCTGCGTGCCGGTCGATGCGTTGGCACACTGAACAAACACGAGTACTCGTATATGAACGCGACGAAACATGAGAAAAGGTATTTACTGATATACAGCTGGAGAGGCTGCAGCACCTGCAGCGGCACGCAGCACCGCCCCCACTTACACCCCGCCAATTAGTTGCGCGCACGGCGCACTGCGCACTGCGCTCGAATGAATTTCCGCCCCGGAAACTAAATTTAATTAAGTTTTCATTTCAAATGCATTTTTTCATGTCAACAGTTAACTGGTTGCGGGGTGAGGCGCGGTGCAGCGGGGGTAGCGGCGGCGCGTCTCGAGTGGCGCGCGCTCGCGGGACGCCACAAAATGGCGGCGCGCTTCAAAATGGCCGCCGCCGCCGCCACCGCGAGCCCTTTTGTGCTGCGCACGAAGTCGCAATTAGATGCACTGTGCTGCAGCCGCAGCCGCCCGAGCCGAGTGCTCTCGGAGTGCACTTGAACAGGATGTCACGTTGCGTGCTTAAATCAACCTGAATGGTTATATGTAGACACACAGACACACACACACACGTACATTGCAGGAATTGGTATATATATATATATATATATATACAGTGTACGGCCGAGGGTCGGTCTCGCTGCAGGGAGCGGACGGGCGCGTGACTCCAACAATGCAAGGGTCGATTCTCACTCCATCTGTATTTGCTACGTGCACTGCAGACACTGCTCAGTATATCCACTTCTCTACTGAACACTTACCGGTGGTGGTGCCACTGTGCAGACCTGAAGGCTGTTTTGGAATGGGCCAACAGGCGTAAATTACTCATCCATATTAAGAAGAGCGTCCGCGTTATCTGCGGAACTGAACACCAGGCTGTTCCATAAACCGAACAGCCCTTGGATTAAAATTACAGACGCGCTGGTTCCAATGCAAAACTGGGTCCGCATCCTCGCTCTTCTCATGGATGGAAATGTATGGCCACTCTTAGGGCTATTCACAAAATTGGGAAATTCATTGAGGAAAGATTCAGCTATCAGCTATGTGAAAATCTGCTGCTGTTCCACTTCCACCTTCCACTACTGCGATGTTGTATGCGGACCGTGTCCATTTAAGAAGACCTCTGCGGCGATGCAGCGTGTTCAGGAGGCGTGCACGTGTGCATGCGCTCCTGGTACCTTGTGTCACAAAAACAGATGTGCCTAGAATGGAGAACGTGAGGACTACGACGCTGGTGTGCTTAGCTGGTCAGCAGTCTTCGCCGGAGCCAAACACAGCTTAAAGCAAACCCGAGGCAGTTTCAAATATGCTGCATCAGAATGGTGGAACGGCTCACCACCTGCACTGTGTCGCGTCGTCTCCAGGTTCACCTTCAAGCGCAACTGTTGCGGATGGCCTGTGATGCTGCCACCACTCGGCGCAAACAGTTCCGGTTGACTCCCGCGTTTGTCAGTACACTGTTTCCGTAACTTAATGAATCGAGTGTTCACTTGTTTTAATAACGCCAGGTCAGGGCAGAACACCAGCACTTGGCACCAGGTGCCAATGTACTGAGTCCTGGACATTTTTGTCTAATATATTTACTTTTGTTTTGTTTTAATCTAATGTACATAGAATTTGGAGTTTCTCTGCGCGATCCAATCAGAACTGTGGAGATCCTCTGAAGTACTAAGGTCACCGATATAGTCCAAAATATTACTAGACTAGTGGCAGTGGGCAGGATGCATTGCTCGAAGAACCGACGGCCGATAGGGCAGTAAGGTCCTCGAGTGGCGCCGGCGTACCTGTACACGTTGTGTCGGGAGTCTGACGATCTGGTGAGAGTCTCGGGTACCCACTGGATGCCAGCAATGCGGGACTGATCGAGATGGAGATCTTTGCGTGAGGCCGATGTCCGGCTGTGGACGTTTATCGGCTGATGATGATACATAGGCTTAAGTTATTTTTTTCAGACAAATGCCTTATTATAATGCCACGCGTTGGACTCGGTTGGTCCATACGCCATTGCGCTATAGTGTCGGACTATGAGGAGTGGGACTAAGGTAAGCCCTGCCTGGCGTAGAAGGTGATTAGGAGGGTTTTGAGCTCCGTGGACTTTGAGGGTGGGGATCCTCGTTGCCCACTAAGCGAGCCCGGGCTGAACGACGAGTATAAAGTGGTTTAATGCTTGTACCAAACCCAGGCGCGCCACAGTCAGCCCTGGCCGCAGCTGGTACCGATGCGCTCCGTAGAGCATACCGGACGCGCCCCCCACGCACTGAGAATCACTACCGGGCGGTTTTAACGACTAACAATCCCACACAACCCTCCTTTCCCCCATTGGCACGGCTTCCCTTTAATTTTCATCCCCTCTTTCCCTTTGATAACAGAAAATGACCCCTAGGCCAATTACTGGTGAGAGTCAGCAAGTGTTCACTTTCATTGCTAGTTAATGACGTTTGTAATTGGAGAGTGGCTGTGACGCTGCCCGTCAGCAGGCAGCCGGCGTGCCGCATGGAGCGGTCACCAGCGCACGCCCCACCATCGCGTCAGCACCATTGGGACGCACACCGGCCGCCGGCTCAGCGTCAGCTCGCCACGCGTCAGCACCGGCTTCGCGCGCGCGTCTGAGCCGATGAAGTAATTAACCCTCGTGCACCAGTCCCACCGCTGGAAACCGCTGGAGAGACTCTCCGTTGCAGTCATTCCCTTCAGTCTGCATCTACACAGCGATGTAATTTAACGCTGACACACGCGAGCATCCTGCCGGCTCCGTCATCAGGCTTCTCAGGCCCCTCACGATTCCGCGCAGCAATTACCCGGCAACGCAATTAGCGTGTGCTGCGTGTGCAGCGTGTGCAGCGTGTGCAGCGTGCGTGTGTGCATGTTTTATTGTAGTAAGCGCCGACATGAGCGAGTCAGCCACCTGATGTTAAGTGTTACGCGCGACTGTACCAACGCGAGGAGCGCTGGTTAGGTGGACACGCGCTGCACTGCTGCGCTGTGGTTCGGTTAGAAGATGCTCTCGTTGCCGTTGGCGCAGTAATGTGATTAGCTCGAGCGCCCTTCAAACCGGAACACAGAAACGCTTGTAACTCCGTCGGGAATGTTTTTTTTGTTGTCATCGGAAACGTTACTTCAGCTGTTGGATGTTCGTTTGTCGGTGTGTCCCGGTTGCAGCGGCTGCAGCGGTTGCAGCGGCTGCAGCGCCAGCCCGGGTGCGGGCGCGCGGCGCAACGTTCACCCATAACTGCGTGTTGTATTCGGCGCGAGCGCGCGAAGTCCGTTTGCCGTTTGCGGGACTGGTGGTAGGACTCTGTTGTCAGAGATCGTTACGTGGGAACCACCGTAACGACCGTCTGCCGCCGAACGGCACTCTGCAAACATTACTGTGTTCCGGTTTGAAGGGCGCTGTTGCTAGTGTAATTACTGAGGCAGTGAGACACAACGACAGTGGACACCATCCTAACTAGTGCCGCGTTGTTATGTCGGATGCGTGGCGTGAGCGGTGGCGGTGGAACCGCGGTGCTGATCAGCTCCGTACGCACGGTTAACTAAGTATCCGGTTCGTAGGTGGCTGGGATGCGGTCGCGCCGCGTCACCAGCCGCGCGCGTAATTAAAGCATTAAGCAAATAACGGATACGGATGTAACGCGTCGGTTTCCCGCAGTGCGGCGCCGCGCGACCGGCGGAGCGGAAACGGTAACGAGAATACACGCTCGAGGGGTAGACGCGAGGGGCGTCGGCGGCGGGGGCGGGGGCGGGAGAGCGAGGCCCGGCCGTAATAACATTAAATGGGAACTGTTGGGATTTATGTAGCAATGATGTTGTTGTTGTAACTCACGGGACCCACGCCAACCTCGCCAGCCTCACCAGCTCGCGGTGCAGCCTGCCACTCGACAAACGAGGCTCTGGCTACCACCAACCAACATTGGACCAGCGTGATGAGGAATGGCACAAATCCCTCTATATGAATGCCTACCCGATCGATGTGAAGGTCTTTGGGGGAGGCCTTCACCCAGCAGTGGACGTCTGTCCGCTGATCCGCCGACTCCGGCGTCCAGCAGAGCCCGGGCGGCGATGGGGCTTGCGGTGGTACCACTTGACCGATCCCTATATACGTTCACCAGCTGTTCCCTGACCAGTTCGCTGGCTGTAATATTGACTGAGAATTGATATTTACCTTAAACAATCTATCAGAGCAACCATAACCGGTTTACTGAAGCAACCGTTACCATGGCAACCGCATTAATAATGCGCAATGATAATGTTCATAACAGTCGATTAGAAATGAAACGACGACGGATGTACGAAATTAAAAAATAAATATCGTGTAACCATTTACATTACATACAGATGGCTCACTCGTGTTCGCGTGACTATTGTCTGTATATGGGGGTGTGTCGCGCACGGTACCTCATCGTCACTCGAAATTGCGTGACATTGGTGTCTAGTGTTGGCTTGTGGTCGATAACAAAATCCAATTCGAAGTGAATGGATATTTTTTGTTAATTTCCTCGACACCACCGGATGTTATATTTCCGCCGGCGGACGCGCTGATGGTGGAGCTGGGGCTGGAGACGGACGTGCTAAAAACATTACATGTCAAGTTATTTCATAAACATTGAACCGCTGAACCCGCTGGTTACATCCGGCTCGGACTTCAGTGGACAGATGCAGTTTTAACACTTGGGAAATATCTTCGTGTATCTGCCCACGCGGTGGCAAGATCAGGTTATATTGGATTTGCATCAATGTTCCAACTTCGTCGGCGCCGCTCATGTGCTCGGTACTTATCATCATGCTTGATTAAGAGGAGGTTCATATTGAGGGTCTGATGAGCCTTTTTTTGTTTTTTTTTACGTGGCGGAAATACCTGCGGTATTCCTGCCTTCGCGAGAGCAAGGACAGGTTGTGTCGGACTTGCGCCGACTAAAACCCCCACGATGTCCTACCTCGTCGCTTTATGGCAGCGTCACGGGAACGCTCTCGCACATATCCATGACTCCTGCCAGCGCCAGCTGCACCGTGCAGCCCCACCTCGAGAGGGAGGGAAGAACTCCACCTTTCCACCTCTGTAAGGACACGCCGGAACTCACAGTGTAAAACTCTCCCAACTCCTTGCGGCAAATACGATGTTGGTCCCGCCGCCACCCGTTACACGGCCGCGGAGAGAAGGGAGAGCGGCGCATCGCAATACCGACACTCCTCTCCCTCCGCGACTCCCACCTCCCGACGGCCGTCCCTGCAGCCTACCGGCACACATCCGAGGTGAGTACACTTTAATAGGAGTTCTAACCTAGAGCGGCCACCCCGGGCCGGCACCTCATTTCGGGCCGGCCAAGAAGGCTACTCTTCTCTTCACCGTGGGTGACCAAGCCACAACTACTGAGACCCTCCGCCACGACAAGGCGATAACCTTTTGGGAGGGGCGGTGTCTTATGAGCCTAGCTTGGCACTTGTAGAAGCCCCCATACGACTAACCAGCCATGTAGGTCCTCCGTTTCATAGTAGTGAGTATAGCGTCACAGGTCACGGCCTGGTTTTGCCAATACTACCGGTGTGCACAGGTAGCCGGCGAGTTGCGCCCCACCCCGGACGTCCGGTCCATTGGCGGCGCCTGAGGCGCGCACCCATCCCCCGCCCGTCTCGCAACAATAGACTGGTTGCCGGAACCTGCTCGACCCTCGTCACGAGTTCCTGCGGGCACACGATCGCTTTCAGCTCTTCCCGCGCTACAGCAGCAGAAGTGAACAGATTTTATTATAGAAGTTAAACTTCTTTCGTGACGTTGTTAATTGGGTCATGTGAAGAGAGAGAGAGATAGAGGGAGAGAGACAGCTAGCTGTATATGTATTCATAACGCGTGGGAGTGAGACCGAACGTGTTGTACTACACGCACACCCCCGCCCCCCGCACCGTTACCCGCAGCCCGCCAACTAGTGCACCGCACGCGCCGGCGGACCGCGCAACTAGTCTCTCTCTCTGAATATACGAAGAGGGAGAGAGAGAGAGAGACGGAAAGGTTGACATGTATAGCACATGCGACTCGTCAGTCTCATTCGATACTATTGCGATAGATCAAACGTTTGCTTAATCAATCGAACGGACACTCGCTCCTCCTCTCTCTCTCTCACTCACTCTCTCTCTCTCTCACTCACTCTCTCTCTCTCTGCAGCCTCCGCTCGCAGATCAACCGGAACACTTTGACTTTAGCCGCGTGTGAACTCGCACTAGACCGCTGTTGTACCTGGAACAACTCGGCGCTGCACCTCGCCGGTGCCGGGTGACGCGGCGTCAGCTCGGGAGCTGTACCGGCGGCCTGGCGCGCGGTGGTGATGCTGCTACCCGCACGCACACCCACCTCCTGTCTCGGTCACCGATATAGCATCCGACAGACACTGCTGTGTTCCGGTTTGAAGGGCGCTGTCGCTAAGAAAATGACTGGGTAACGAGACTCAACATCTTATGTCTTAGGGTATGTAACGCAATATGGTGCAGTGTAAACTATCCTAACTAGCGCCACGTTATGGACAGGAGTATCACTTAATATCAGGTGAGCTATATCTGTATCTCGCTGTTGTGTATCTCGTGACTTCATGGAATAAACAAAATGTGTGTACAATATATAAACATGTGGAGGGTGTACACGAACTGAAGGTCCCGAGTTCCATTACCGGCCGGCGACGTCGCGCCCGCTTCAATCATCCCTCTCAATACATCGCCAACAAAACCCGCCGCCCCTCCGTCGGCGGAGATTAATAACTGTCACGGGGTGCACCCTGCTGGCCTCCGCCATCACCAGCCCCACCCCCACCTTATTTATACTTATAATTTCATTTCCATTTAATGCGTCGCTTTCGTTTTGTGGTGCTTAGGGTTGTGTCGGACTTGCACCGACGGGAACATAAGAATTGGGGGTGTGTACACCCTCATACTAGTGACGTCATTACAACCCCCTCCCCTTTTCAAAGAGAATTAGGACCTTCTTTTTCCTCTTCAGACGAAACACATTAAAATGAAACCAAACAAAAGTTGAGTAAAAGCTCGTGACTTCATTGGTGTCAATACGGGGCATAAGTTGGCGCTGGACGTGGCCCTTCCGGAGGTGGAGCCGCGCCCTGGCGAAGGTCGCGGGACGGCAGCTCTAGCAGACGACGATGACTACTGCACTAATCCGTATTAAAGTTTCGTTAAGTTCAGTTGTGCGCGTAGTTGGACGGCGCAGAAAGCAATTTCAAATATTCCCAATGAACCGGAAGTGACCGGACCTACTTTATTAAACTTCGGTTTACACCCCCGCGGCGGCGACACCAACCCCCAGCCACCCTACCACCCACACCTCCACCGTCCAGCTCCTGCGGTGAGCAGATGTTCATTAAAACTTGAGGCAATGTTTATTCTCGAATACAATTTTTCTTCTTACTCCGTACTTTGCAGCCACCGTCGCCCCGCGCACCCCGCGCACCCCGCTCACCCCGCGACGACCCCCGCGCACCATCTACCTCCCACACCCCACACCCCACACCTGCAGCATCCCGCGCGTGAACATCAACGTTGAACTGGGAGGCGTCAATCATCGTTACAAACATCGATCCATTATTCATTGACAACACTCCAAATGCAGTGTCACTCGCCGCGCGCGTCACTCGCGTGCGGTGTGACGTTCGAATGCGGTTTTTTTTTTTTTTTCATCGTTCCTCTGCGTGTTTTGGGTCAGGGCCTTGTACTTTCATTACTTATCATCTTTTTTGATCTATCTTATTTCCTTAATCCTCTTTCATTCTATACTTATCTTTCACTAACTTCATTTCTCGGTCATTCTCATTCCATTTCCTTTTTTATCCATCCTCTTGGAGTGAAGACGCCTTCTGAAGTGGGTGGGTGGGGGGGAGCATGAAACAAATCATTCACTGTAGCATATTCTTCTTTTCATTCTTCTGTTTCGATCTTCCTCTATTCTTTAACGTTTCTTAAGTCCTAATATATTTTCTTTACCTTTTGTTCTCCCCCAATACTCTTTTCACCACTCTCCTACAGTATTTCAAGAATACTTCACGACTTTCGTCTTCACCCATCAGGGAGGCGATGGCACCTGCGTCTATCCTCCTACCCATCTCAATCTCGCACGCCATCCTTTCCCTTCCATATAAGGGACAGGAGGTGAGGCTGTGCACCACGGTCTGGTCTGCCGCTGGGTCACACAGGCACGCGGGACTCTCTTTGAGCTTAAACCTGTGGAGGTACTCGGAGAATCCCCCGTGCCCAGTGAACATCTGGGCCAAGACCGTGTCGAGTTCCAGCCGACGAAGTGAGCGATATGCTGACGCGATGTCCGGGAAGAAAATCCTCCTTGTTGAAGCCGTAGTATCTTCCGCATACCTCCTGTTCCATTCGTCAAGCGTCTTCAGCCTGAGCTGCTGCTTGACGAAGGAAACGGGGCAATCCTCGTACTCCGGTCTCCTTTTGCTCTTCAGGGCCGCTTCCTTGGCCAGTTGGTCCGCCCTTTCGTTCCCCTCCATCCTCACGTGCGCCTTCACCCAAAAGAGCCTTACGTCCGTCCCTTTTGCCCGCGCTTTCATAACATTCTCTTTTACACAGAGCGCCAGGGGGTGGAGGGTGTCAGATCGTGCGACTGTTTCAAGGGCGGACCTCGAGTCGCTGAGTACGGCGCATGACTGCGCCGACCCGCTGGCCGCGTAGCCCGTCGCCTCCACCGAATGCGGTGTTTACTGCAGCCAGGTACCTCTGCAGCGCCCGCTGCCGCCGACGAAAGGTACTGTGCAAACATCACCGTTATCCGGTTCGAAGGGCGCTGTAGCTAGTGTACTTACTGGGCTAACGTGACTCAACATCTCATGTCTGCAGCGACGAGCGCAATGTGATGCTGTGTGCACCGTGCTAACTAGCGCCACGTTGTTACCGGTACCGGCGCATCACTTACTTACCCTCGAGTGACTGTCCCGGTCCGTACTTTAACCGCAACTACATTCGACTCCTTGTGTAACCTGGGGATACGTTGATAACTGGAGGTTAACTATAGCACTCCGGCGGCGTCCAGCTCACATCCACCGCCTCCACGGCCTCCACCGCCTCCACTAGCTCCAACAGCTCCACCGGCTCCACTGCCTCCACCAGCTCCTCGACTCATGGTTGTGCAGAGATGTAATCGTTTTTTACTTAAAGTGCCCCCGCCACCACCGGAAGGTGGCTTTCCCGCGCATATATCAGCCCGTACGTGTTGCGAGACA
Source organism: Ornithoptera priamus (assembly GCA_029034505.1). Taxonomy (NCBI): domain Eukaryota; kingdom Metazoa; phylum Arthropoda; class Insecta; order Lepidoptera; family Papilionidae; genus Ornithoptera; species Ornithoptera priamus. The sequence continues at coordinate 31,638 of JARDWD010000248.1, read as the reverse complement.
CATTCACCTGCTGATAAGCGATACGCACGTGCATAACGACGTGCCGCTAGTTAGGCTTATGTATACTGCATCGTTGTATGGTTCGCCGCTATATTTCAACATCTAGTGGTCCTTCGAGCCGGATAAAAGTACCGTCTGTCAGAGATCTTTTAAAAAGATCTTCTATTTTTACACATAGACAAGATTCGTTGAGATTTTTGCCCACTAAACCCCGTCGGCGATCATCCCCAGTGCATTGCGGGAGGCGTCGCGTCGGGATCTGCTGACACGTCGCAGGGAGGAACAACACCCCTCGGCACCGTGTCTTTGCTGCGTCAAGCACGAGACCGCCCCGTGCTAGTGGGACACCCTGGGTTCGCCTAGTGGGCGATGAGGGCTCACTGTGTAAGTTCGTGAACCGTGAACCCGACGACCGTTTTAGTCGCCTTCTACGACAGGGGCTGTTCTTACCCTAGTGCTGTTCTTGTCAGCGCGACGCTACCGGGTTGGCGGCGGCACCCACCCACACGGCTCAACCACAAAGACTTCTTTTTTGGACGGGTGAAATTTTCTTAAGAAATACCTTGTTTTTGGAGGGAAGACAAGGTTGTGGGGCTTCTACCCACTAAAACCCCCCCTCGGTGATGTCTCCCTTAGTGCATTAGGAGGGGCTTCGGGTTGTCCTACGGAACGCATCGATACCTCCCTGCACTCTGGTTAAAACATCCCACGGAAGGGCAAAGCCTTCCTTAGCACCCACGCTGTGCATCCTCCTAAGGCTCGCTTGTTGAGCTCTATCTCTCTCCCCACCCTAAAGCCCACGAACCCGACAACCGTTTTAGTCGCCTTGTACGACTTGTAGACACAGGGAAGGCTGACAACAACAAACACCAATCACCGGTACACTAATGCTTCTTAATGATGCATTGTGTCGTTGTATCCACCGGCGTAGCGACGTAGCACCGTAGCCATGCTACGCGCCGCGCGGTATCACCGCCTCGTAGCCGCGTCGCGCTACGCGACCGCAGCCATCGGTCAGGTTACGTTGCGCTGATGTGATGTCTACACTTGGACGGCTGCGGCGGACTGTGCGCGTGTGCGCGTGCGCGTGTGTTTACAGTTTGCGCATTAAGTGGTAAGTTGTATGGGAAGTGCTTTGGGAGGGGGGAGGCAGGTGGGATGAGATGGACGAGCGCGGTGTGATGCTGTGTATATCATCGTTACCACCGCTTCGTTGTTTGGAGCGGGCGTACCACTTACCATCAGGCGAACTACCCGCTCGTCTCTTAGCGATATTCAATAAAAATTTTGGTGTAGTATACAAGTGGACGCACGGGGCGTGCTCGAATTGAATAACAATTCTCATCCCACGCGTGGGGTTAGCTCGCTGGCGGAAGAGTCGATTGTTGTACTGTGCCTTTGCTTTATAAAAATCATTCAGTGTGCGTGTAGGGTCGGCAACTAAAGCGATGTGAATCTATTCGTGTATATACGCACGCACACGCATGCACACGCACGCGCACGCATGCACACAGACGGAACGCGGTAACCGTGTGCAGTGCATTAGGCTGGGGGGCGGGCGCTGTACACGCGGGGCGGTACTACAGGGCAGTAGTGGATGCATTCCTGACACCATTAAAATGAAGTTTACTGTCCACAATCGGATTTTTTTTAATTTCGTACAGTCAATAAGGTGGGCAGCGGCCAGCAGGTCCACCGGCCGGCAGCAACGCGTCAGGCGTGGATACTGCACATTATATAGCTATTGCTACGGAGAGAGTAACGGCACGTTCACCTGATGCTAAGTGATGCGCCGCCCATAACAATGTACCGCTAGTTAGAATGTTATCTACTGGTTAATGTGGTGCTCGTTGCCTTGACACATGACGCGGCGAGTCTCGTTGCCCCGGTCATTTTACTATCTGCAACGCTCCTCGAACTGGGCTACAGTAATGTCTGCACAATACTGTTTGTCGTCTGCAATAGGCGTCTGTAGAAACAGAGATCTACCACCAATGACCACTATCACATATATTTGAACACATGGACATCCAGGTGTGCCAACCGGCGCTGATGACGAGCTGATGAGGAGCTGTACTACTCATGGGGATGAAAAAAAAAAATTTTATTATATTTATTCCCGGCCAGTGTGCCCGCAGCCTGCCGCCGGCTCCCGGATCAGCTTCGAGTGTTTGTTTCGTTCCCCTGTCTAGCGAGTGACACTAATTACGTTTGTAAGTGGCGGGGCGGGTGAGGAGAGGGTGGATAGGGTAGCGGGAGCGGAGAGATGAAGAATTCGAAAAGAAGAAATATATTTTTTAATGAGCAATACTCTTGTTTTCTTTTTCTCATTACCGCCGACACTTCGCGCTCTAGAAAGCCGCAATTTTGTACTGATAACGAACGGCAGCGGCGGTGCAAGCGCGGCCTTACTGCGTATACGTCAAGGTACAAAGTCCAGCGCGCGCCGCACAGCCGCAGCCCTGCATGGCGCACCGCGCACCGCGCACCGCACAGCCGCACCACTCTGCGCCTTATTGGAAGTGGTTGAAGTTTATTTTTAATGACATTCTCGACGTTGACGAACAGAGATTTACATTGTTATCGATGCGGACATAATGCGATGTTTATTTTAAAAATTTAATGGTAAGGTTCAATTTCCTTTGCAACATTACTGGTACAGCGCGCGGCGCCGGACGCGGGCGTTGTAATATCAACTCTATGCCGTATGGTAGTTCGTTATATGTTCAAGTATATGCGGCGCGGCGGGATGCAGTACTCGAATGTCAGCGCGCATGCGCGGGGCGCGGGGCGCGTGTCCCGGGCGGTGTTGCCGCGCTCGCGGCTAATGTCACCGTCGCGGGTAACTTATAGCTTATAGAAACAACGTTTATTTCCTATTGGTAAGTGAAACGCGTGCCCATAGCGGTGTGCCGTGAGGGGTGGATGGCATACACTGCGTCTGATCTTGCTTGTCGTCTTGAGTTTTTAGATGTTATATTCCGTAATACAACTCGTTTCATTAACAGCGCCGTTTATTGACTCGTAGTAAAGCCGGAACGTAGTAAAAGTGCGTTTAGTGTCGGCTGTCGGTGCCGGCCTCCGGCAATATTCACCTGCCGCCGATACATTCAGTAGTTCGTATCAGTAATGCACAGAATTTGTTTATAATGTATAAAATGCACTTGTGTAAGTTTCCTTTCGCAATGTATTGTCGTGAACCTCATTATACGAGTTGGCAGACGGGCGCGCGATGTCTATTTGGCGATGAACGTGTCGCGCACCGGTGCATGCGTGCCGCGCCGGGGCTGGCAACACGCCGCACGCCGCACGCCGCACGCCGCCCCGCGCTCAGTGAGCCCGGCGCGCCGGAGCACGGCGGATGTGTCGCTGCGTCGCTCTGCCTCCCTCGGCCCCCGCTCCCGCGACCACCTGTTCCACGGGCGCGAAGCGGTGCGAGGTCCGTTCGCCGCTCCGTGTATATGTATATATATACATATACACATTCATTTTATATTTAGAAACGTTCGCTAAACGATAATTTAACAATATTTGATTAGTTTCGTTTGTATCCGTGTCAATCAAAGTAAACTGGAGGCTAGGAACCGTTGAGGCGGCGCACGGTCGCTCGGCTGCAGCAGCTGCGCGCGCTGTGTCGGAGCTGAAGCAGTGCTCGGGTTCGGGGTTTGCCTGCGCAGCAGCAGCCCGCCGGCCGCCCAGCAGCCCGCCGGCCGCCCGGTGCTGGTGCGGGCGCAACAATAAACGATAACATAAACTAAAGAAATCGTTACAGTTATTGCCCGCGTGCGTGCGTCTGTGCGGCCGTTCGTTTCTGCGATCGTGCATCAGTGCGACTGTGCGTCAGTGCCACCGTGCGGCCGTTCGTTCGTGCGATCGTGCATCAGTGCGACTGTGCGTCAGTGCCACCGTGCGGCCGTTCGTTCGTGCGATCGTGCATCAGTGCGACCGTGCGTCAGTGCGACCGTGCGGCCGTTCGTTCGTGCGATCGTGCATCAGTGCGACTGTGCGTCAGTGCCACCGTGCGGCCGTTCGTTCGTGCGATCGTGCATCAGTGCGACTGTGCGTCAGTGCCACCGTGCGGCCGTTCGTTCGTGCGATCGTGCATCAGTGCGACTGTGCGTCAGTGCCGACCGTGCGGCCGTTCGTTCGTGCGATCGTGTGTACCGTGCGTCCGTGCGACCGTGCGGCCGTTCGTTCGTGCGATCGTGCGTCCGTGCGACCGTGGGTCTGTGCGACCATGCGTCAGTGCGTCCGTGCGACCATGCGTGTGCTGTATTCAAAGCCGTCTCATGTTGGATCTGCTGCCGGCAGCAGTGGGGGTCCCGTGGGGTAACTGCTGCGCCCCGCGGGACGTTTCTGATTCATCAACAGCTTAGCCAGAAGCGGCTGCGAACCGGATCAGCCGACATCCGACGGAATGTATTCGTAATCACTATAAAAGCGACCTGAATAGTTACCAACGCACCGCCTGCCCACTTCCGCCGCCGGATAGTGCTGTCTAAAGATTACGGTTATCCGGCTCGAAGGAGCAGTAGTCCGAGATGTTACTGCGGTAATGAGATTTAATCATTTGTATCTAAATCGAAGAGTGCAATGGGTTGTGTATATCATCCTAATTAGCGCTACACCGATACGAATAGATGTGTCACTTACTATCAAGTGAATGTGTCACTCATCGCAACGCGTCCTTACAAAATTGTACAAAGGGTGGTGCACCCTGTGCCATCGCTGGTAGTACGGTCGGCAACTCCAGTGTGCCAACGTAACGGTCGCCAAGCTGCGCGTGCGCGTCACTGCGGCCACGTGCGCGTGTGCCCTTGCAATTAAAAATGTATTAGTGGAAGTGCGACCTTAAATGGTTTCAATAAAAAATTAAATATTTATTTATTTAAAAACGGAAACATTTAGTGATCACTGTACATGTGTGTGTGTGTGTCTGTGTGTACGTTGCTAACTGCCCACTGCTGTAATTAATTGACTGTGTAGCAGTAAGCAACGCCCACCGCCGCACGTACCTACGAATATAATAAAACGAATTCTCCTTGGCAATACTCAACTTGTTTATGCGAGTTTACGCACGCGTTTCTGTATCTGTGCGCGTGCGCGTGCGCGTGTGCGCGTGCGCGTGCGCGTGTACACGTTTGAGTGATGAGGTAGAGCGCGTGCGCGGGCAGCTTGCGCGCGACGCGCTACGGGCTGCGTCGCCTGTTGTATGTACGGCGCGCGCGAGCTGGCTCCGGGCTCCAGGCTCCAGGCTCCAGGCTCTAGGCTGCTGGCTCCGTAACTCGCAACTTCAGCTGGTGTCGGTAACTTAACGCTCGTGCCCGTGCTAACGCCGCAGTACGCGCGGCGCAACTTGCTACACTTAAGTACGGCTTAGCAAGAGCCTGTCGCGGCGTGCTGCGCTGCTGTACCGTGTGCGCTGAGCTGCAACCGGGGACCTCCACCACACCGGCCCCAACACACAGCCGCCCGTCGCCGCCCGTCGCCGCCCGTCGCCGCCCACCGCCGCCCACCCTCGCCGCGCTAATCAGTTCGGCTGAGCGGTCCGCCCGCGGCCGCCGCACAGTTTATTTAACAAACTTTCAGTAATAAGATTTGATATAATATATCTAGAAGCTGCCTCCTTACTGCTTACTGCTTACTTGTTACGTACAGTAAGATGCGAAGGTCTCGGTGGTATGATAAATGGATTTGATTACTAGCTTCCGGCGTTAAATCGCCGGATATCGCGTAACAAGTGTCGCCGCATCCTTTTCCCGCAGTGAAGCAGTAGTGTGCAAACGTTACTGTGTCGCAGTAGGGAGGGAGGTCGCTGCAGCTGAAGTAAGTTAACTGTTTGCGCCGGTCAAGTAGCGCGGCGCGGCTGTACGTGCAGCTGGTCCACCGCCACGGCTCGTCTCCAACGGCGCTGTACCGCAAGGTTGTGATGATACTCCTGGCGCTTCGCTCCACAGCCCCTTCCCCCGCACTCGGGCACCTCGCAGTGCACATCAGCGTGTCGCCCGCTGCCCGCTGCCCGCTGGTGCTGTATGGATGTATTCAGATCGCCGCCACTTTCCAACCGGACGCGCAGACAATAGGATCGGAGGTGCAGAGACCGGCCGTTGCCGTCCCCCCACTCTCCCTCTGCCACCACGCGCGCACACAGCGCCCGCGGCGGCCAATCGAATGGCAATCAATAGGGTACTGAACAATAACCGCGCGCCGACCGCCGCGCGCGTGCTGCGCCGCACCCGCGCACCCTCCGCACCCTGCACACCCTCCGCACCCTGCGCACCCGTCGCGCTGCGTCAAGGACACTGCATGTGACATGCACCGGACTTGTACGGACATCACCGACCGACCACCAAGTTAACCGCGCCTCCTTGCGGCCGTCCGTCAGCGAAGTCGAACATTAAAACGGTTCAACCAGCTCCAGCTCCACGGCCGTTCGGTTAAACACAACTTGGTTCTACTAGTACCCGCGCGCGGCTGTGGTGCATCTGACACACGCCAGCGGTTGGGCGCAGAGCGGCGCCGGCCGGTCATCAAGCAAGTTCTGCTGAAGGTTCTGATGAACAGGTTGCAGCTAGATCGTTTAGTTCGCGTGATGTGGTCATACTGCAAAAGGATTTCCGCTGTAGTTCACATGGCAGTCGGCTGGCGGCTGGCCAGGACACCCCACGCCGGCACCGCCCCGCGCCGGACAGCTGGCGGGCGCGGCGTGGTCGGAACAGATGTGCCAGGCGGCTGCCAACTGAATGCTACGGACGGCTGCCGGTGCATGCACGCGAAACACCAGCTGGGATATTTACACAACGGCGCAATGGAACATTAAATTTGATACGCGCCCGATTCTTCCGGCAACCGTAAGCGTCGGCGGCCTTCGTGCCGGATTGGTGTATGTTATGCATAGTATTCGTTCCCTGCGCGTGTGCGTGCGTGGGCGTTGTGTATACTACGAGAGTAAATTCGTCGCCGTTGAACCGCTTCCACGTTCACCAGCTCCTCGCCATGTCCGTTCTGCAGGCGCTGCACGTGTCTGCCGGAAGCACGATGCAGCAGTAGCAGCAGTAGCAGCAGTAGCGATGGCATTTTATTACATTTTTTATTCAATTAACACGGGAGTGAGACGATCACCTGATAGTGAGTGATAAGCCAGCTCGTAACAACGCGCCGCTGCTTAGGTTCGTACACACTGCACCACACTGCGCTCGCCTCATTGGGACGTAATATGTTGTGCTTCTCCAGCTATATATGGTCCTTCAAACCGGAACACAGTAACGTTCACACACCTGGACAGTCTCCGGCAACAGGGACCCACCATAAATTGCTCTCGTGTACATGTAACGATGAGACGGCTAACGGCGGACGGTGGCGCGTGGTCACCAACGTACTCCAGCTGTCGTGTGCTGCACTATCGAACTGAGCTCTAAGGAAACCTGGAAACCTGCAACCAGTTTAACTTTTTATTTTATAAGAACGGCTGGCAAACGAGCGAACAGTGCACCTGGTGGGAAGTGGTCACAGACGCGCGCGGACTGCCGCAACGCGCAGTCGCGACCTTCAACAACTGAGCTGGACGTGGTCGTGCACTGCTGCTGTGTAGCGTCAGCGCGTTGCAACGCTCCGCCTCAACCCAATCAATACAGGGTACACTAGCTTTCGACCCTCGCGCTCGGGGAACGGTATATTGGTCGATCCATTACATAACTTCCGGTACAACCAGGACGTGGCGTGACTTGGTGACACACATGCACCTAACGGTGCTGTAACCCTCGCGGCGGAGGAGCAGGGCCAGGCCCCGCGGTCAGCGTCGGCGGCTGGTCGATAGCGCGCCGGTTACTGATAGTCCTCGTGCGCGCTGCGAGTGAACCCGGCCTCCGGCCCCCGGCCCTGTGCCGGTGCTGGTTGTAGCTAGGCGGCGCCGAGGAGCAGGAGGAGGCCGCCGCAGAGTGAACGCCGCGCCATCACACCAGCGCTTGGTTCGCGATGGGTGAGTACACATGGCGCGCGTCCGCTCCATCAGCTCCTCGCCGTGACGTGTATTCTACAAAAGACTAATTCGGTCTCCAGCTCCTTTGCTCACCAGCCGGTGTTAAAGCCGGACATTCTTTATGACCTTAAACCATTTTTTCCACTGTTTACCAGGAATGAGGTGATGATGAAGCAAAATGACTGCTGCTAACATTATTGCAATGTGTGTGAACAATGCTCTTTGCGAGCATTGCACGCGGCCGCAGCGCACGTGCCGCTGCCCAGGCCCACGCGTGGGAGTCACCTCTTCCACTAGTTACTGTTAGGCTTCGCTTGTTATTGAAGGCAATAGACTTTGTATTGAATCCCTTTCACTTGATTACTCACTCGAATGGATGGTATATAGCAATGCTCGCCGCAACACGATCAGCACAGACGTGGTGTAAACATGGTGTAACGCAGTGAGGAGTCACTGCGCGTGGCGTGGCGCCACGGCCCCGCCGTCACCATCATCCCGCTGCAGCCTCCAGCGCTAAAGCAATCTTAGCTTTGTACTTGGTAATGTAAAACGATTTATATTCGTGCGTTGTGTAACTGTCTCCCCGCTCTGCCGTGCCCTGGTGCCGTGGTGCCGTGCCCTGGTGCCCTGCTGCCGTGCTGCCGCGCTGCCGGTAGAGGAGGAGTGCGAGGAGAGCACCGCGCTGCCGGTGCGCTACCGGCCGGAGCCGCCGGACGCGCTCGCGCGTGCCTCTCGCTTCACGCCGCACGAGATCAAGCTCATGTACCGCGGTTTCAAGCAGGTGAGAGCAACGCCACCAGCACCAGCACCATCACCAGCTTCACAATAAATTAAACACTCGCTAATCACGTCCGTTCGTCCCGCAGGAGTGCCCCACCGGGATGGTGGACGAGGAGTCTTTCAAGAACATATTTTCACAGTTCTTCCCGCTCGGAGGTAAGTGAATCGAGCGGACGGCCGGTGGTGTGTCGGTGGTAGGCTGGTGGCGTGTCGGTAATAGGTCGGCACCGGTGGTGGTCTTCCAGTAAACGGACGATGCACCACCACCACCCGCCGCTCCCAGGGCCACCACCACCCGGCGCTCGCACCGCCGCCGGCTGTTGGTAACGTTCGGTTCCAATATTACTGTGCCCTAGTTGGACTCGTGCAGTATGTAGTAACATTACTGGGGAGACGGCAATACCGACAAGGGTGCCTGGGACGGAAATAATTTCACAAAATAGTCAGCAGCTTTACCAGTTACCGTCACCAATAGATTGCTCTCGTCACCACCATGTCGACGTGACGAGGGCGCCTGCCCCACTTTTGAGAAAGATCTGTATCCAGCTGTGGACACGGAGTTGCGATGATGATAATGATGAAACATATGTTAACCTATGTCCTGGTGCCGTGCGGAATTCTGTGTACGGTGTGCGTGCGCGTGCGTGTGCGCGTGCGCGTGTGTGCGCGTGCGCGTGTGTGCGCGTGCGCGTGCGCTGTACACGTGTTGTTGTGGTCCCGCAGACGCGACGCAGTACGCGCACTACGTGTTCAACACGGTGAAGCACAAGCACCGCGGCAAGCTCAGCTTCGAGGTACGCAGCGCCACAGCGCATACATGTCACATGTGCATCCGGTCGTGGAGACGGTGCCAGTGCATCCGTCAGCTGCTCTATGGGTGCTCCACAAACCCCGAGGAGAGGAGCGGAATAAGTTTATTGCAGTATGTATGTATGAGGCTCAGCAGCGGGGAGCGCCCACCCACGCTCCGGCTGCTCCCGTCGGACTAGCGGGACTAGTGGCCACCTCTGTATCTCGTGGTGTGTGTGTGTGCGTGTCGTGTGTGTGTGTGTGTGTGTGCGCGCGTGCGCGTGCGCACGTGTTCACGAGTGCGCGATGGTGCAGGAGTACCTGTGCACGCTGTCGCGCGTGGCGCGCGGCTCGCTGCAGGAGAAGCTGGCGTGGGTGTTCGCGCTGTACGACGCGGACGGCGACGGGCGCATCTCGCGCGCGGAGATGCTGGCGGTGGTGCAGGCGGTGTACGAGCTGCTGGGCCGCGCCGCCGCGCCGCCGGTGCACCCCGCCGCCGCAAGGGAGCACGTCGACAGGATCTTCCACGTGAGTACCAGCGCCGCCGCCGCCGCAGTAGCCGCGTGCGCCGGACGTTGCTCCGAGAGGACGCGCCTGTGTCGTGGCTGCAGTCAAAGACCAACATTGTGATATATCACGGTGACATTAGCCCACACTTATTGAACCTCAAAACCTAACGCAAACGTAATGTGTCGGGTGTGACGGATGGCTTGCACTCATTACTGCCACCCCTCGTGCTGCAGCACTGATGTATCGGTGTCGGTGCACTGCCCTCGGTGCTGTGGCCGAGTGCATCGGTATTGACTTTATCTATAAGAGATGCACCGTCTGCATATTATCTATCGACGGCCTCGCACAAATCACTAAAGGTACCAATTGCCCTTTGCGACATGTTCAAGGCGCGCTGCTCCTGCGCCAGGAGTTGTCCTGCCTCTAGTAAAAATATATTATATTGCTCAGTGTGGGAAAAATTACTCATATTGAAATAGACTTCATCACCAGACCAGCTTCCAGCAGGTTCTGGAACTGGCACTGTTCGCTCGTTTGCCCACGACTTGCTATAAATAGACTGCGAGCTGGTGAGTGCTACTCTTGATATCCTTTAGTTAGCGATGGCGGCACAGAGGTGGCGCGCAGTCTCCAGGATCAGTTTTATTAACTATTTTTAGGAACGGTATAGTTTTACACAGTTTCATTAATCCTAGAAATGACGGCACCTGCTTGGTGCGACCTGAACGTGGAGGTCTTTGCACCAGGTACTTCTGCGAAGAACTGTTCAAATATATTTGCGACTCGTTGTTTCTATGGGGGGCCACAGTGCTATCGGTATTTAGTCCTATTCTCCCTTGCACCGCGGGGCGCGGCGGCGGAACCGCTGCACTAATGACGTGGGGCGCGTTGCAGCTGATGGACGCGGACGCGGACGGCGCGGTCTCGCCGGAGGAGCTGGCGCGCTGGTGCACGCGCGACCCGGCGCTGCTGCGCTCGCTGGACACCCTGGACACGGTGCTGTGACGCGCGCCCGACCCGCGCAGGCGAGTGTCCGCACGCGCACGCGCACGTACGCACGTACGCACAAACCCACATGCACAACGTCGTAACACTGCCGTGCTCTGGTTCGAAGGGCCGTTGCGACAGTCAACGACCCAACGAGACATACCAGCTCACCATCCGGAAGCTGCGAGCGCAGTGTAAATCAATGCGTTGTTTTGAGTGGAGCGCATCACTCGGCAGCTGGAACCTTTTATCCACAATAAGCTAACACTTGATATTAGTTTCACACAATTTTAAGTGACACTGCCCCGCGGCCGGTGCAGCATGCTCCTCACAGAGCCCTCAACTGGTTATCATTAGGTCTGCGCGCTGTTAAGCAATCTGAATAATCCCCGCGGACGTTTGCGGGAGCTCCATGATCAGCGGTGGAGGTGCACCGGCTGATGGTGGTGATGAGGACTCTTTGAGCTGCACTTCCGATTGTACGCTGCGGTTGTATTCAAGGTGTGTGTGTGTGTGTGTGCAGCGGGAATACGGACGCGCAGGCTTCGTGCTCCACCGTGGACGACGTGCCCAGCGACGCAGCCACTCCGCCCACGCCGCCCAGTCCGCCCACTCTGCTCACCGCCACGGTAACTGTTTACCGTATAGTAGCTAGTGTATATTTCAGCCGCCGCCAGATTTGGAAGGCGCTGCAACTGATGCAGACTGCCGCTGTGGAAAATTGCTTGTTTTTTTTTGTTGTTTTACGTGGGGGTAGTGCCTACGCATACTCGTCCTCGAGGGGCCAAGGACGGGTTTTATCGGACTTGCACCGACTAAAACCCCCACGACGTTCTGCCTCATCGCCTGATGGTGGGGTCACGGGAATGCTATTGCTCGCAACCGCGACCCTGCCGACGCTGGCCTCTTTCGCAGCCCCACCTCGGGAGGGAGGGATGAACCTTTCCTTACCAGGGCGCGCCGGAACATGCAGCGTCCCTCCTCGACCTCTTGCAGTCGCCCAGAGGCCATGGAAGCCACGGGAGAAAACTTCTCCCGGTTCCCCGCGGCGGATAAATGTTAGGCTCACCGCTACCTGTTAATGGTCGCGGAGGATAGGGAGAGCGGCGCATCGCAATACCGACACTCCTCTTCCCCCGCGGGCCTACCGCCGCCACAACGCCGCTGCATCGCCGGTGCGACACCATTTAGTCGCAGAGGGTACTCTCTCTGCGACTTATAGTTCCTCTCGGCTGAGGGCAGCTCAAAGCCGCCCCTGCAACCCCCGACTGCTTCGGTTATTCAACAGGTTGAACGGGCCTGCCTCGGGGAAGGATGTGAGCACCCCTCCCGACAGAATATCCCTACGTGGCGACGCGTCGGAATACAAGATGCGTCGCGAGATACACCCTAGGAACTCTCCCCAAGGGGGCGCCGGACCGACGGCTCTTGTCGGTCGCGGCGCCAGGTTCCTCTGCCTAAGGCGGCAAGCGGCGGTCGTGCGCTCGGCCCCGCCCGTTGGCGACGAGCTGTCTGCACACTACAACCGCCTCCTGCCCCCTCGGCGCCCTCTCTCTGAGATGCTCGGTCCACTGCCGGTAGCGAGAGGTCACTCCCTATCGCCGCTACGAGCACGGCCCTATCCCCCCCGAATTGCGCCAATCGGCCAAGGTGTGCGACGTTGCGTCCACCGGGTGTCCACACTCGTCGCACGCCTTGTCCGTCCTACCACTACAATGACGCTGGTGCAGATAGCTCCCGAAGCAATCTTGTCCCGTGAGTATCTGCACCAGGCGGAAATTGAGGACTCCGCAGTCCCTATCCAGCCAGTCCGCGAGGACCGGTCGGACGACCTCCACGTTGAGGCGGCCGTGCGTCGGGTCTCGGAGTCGCCGCTCCCATCGCCGATGCACGTCCAGGCGCTACTCTCGGTGCCACCTCTCCTCCTTGTCCGGCGACGGACGCTCGCCCCACTCGAGAGCGCACTTCCGCCGCCAGTACTTACGCGCCAGCGACTCCGCTTTGAGATCCCACGGCGGCGTTCCGGCGAGGACGCACGCCGCCTCGAAGGCGACGGTACGGTACCGCGTACGACCCGTATGGCCATGACACGCTGCGGTGATCGCAGCAGAGTCCGGCCGCGGGCCGACAGGTTCTCCGCCCATATGGGCGCCCCGTATAACGCCATAGAGCGCACCACTCCGGTGTAGAGTCGCCGGCATGCGACGCTCGGTCCGCCCAGATTGGGCAGAAGGCGGCTCAGGGACCCAGCCGCTCGAATGAGCTTCGGGCCTAACTGCCGAAAGTGCTCGTCGAACCTCCACCGGCCGTCGAAGACGAGTCCCAAGTACTTCATGGAAGTACCGACGGCGATGGAAATCTCACCGACTATCAGCTCCGCTCCCGGCGGAGGCGTGTTCCGAGCGCCGTGAAAGCATAAAGCCTCGCACTTGCTCAACGCCACCTCCAACCCGACGGACGCTCGCCCTGCTCGAGAGCGCACTTCCGCCGCCAGTACACACGTGCCAGCGAGACTCAGCATCGTGTTTCCACGACCGCGTCCCGGCGAGGACACACGCCTCCTCGAAGGAGACGGTACGGTAACCGCGGCCCGGCCGGGTGGGTGGGTTCTCCTTCGCTTCACCGTATGTATGTCCACAGCTACTGAGCCCCTCCGCCGCGACAAGGCGAGAACCTGTTGGGGGGAGGGTTGCTTGGTTGCTATGGTTTTAAGTAGTTTGCTATATTTTTGATTACACGAGCACAAACAGCTCGTCTCATGGTACGGTTGCAGATGACGGAGGAGGCTGTGCCACGGCGGGCGAAGCGCCGCGGCCGCCGCTCCACCTCCACGCAGAAGGCGCGGTGAGCGGCGCGCTCGGCTGCTCGCCCCCGCGTAGCCCACGTCACCAACATGCCTTCCTGTACGGCCGGGTACAGTACTGAGGATCTGATGTGCTTGTTCAGCGCGAGCTCCCGGCCCCGCCACCAGCTCGGCGCCTGGCGCACGTCCGCGTGCACGCGCCGGCTGCTGTCTCAATCTCATTTACATAATGTACATGATTCAATTGTCACTCTGTTAGATAAAGCTAGACATGTAAAGAGATACAGTACTGTACAGTTTGGTGCTCCCCGCCGCGCCCCGCTACCCGCTCCCAGCGCGGGGAGCGGGGCACGCGCATTGCGCACGCTAGGAAATGATAAAAAAGTTTACGTGACATAATTAAACTTGAATTTACCCGCTCGGTACGTTCAGATATAACTATTGATGCATTACTGTGTGCGCGTGCGCGTGCGCACTGTGCGTCACTACTCAGCGACGCGCCGTGCGGTTCATTACATATACATATATATATATATATATATATCACTTACAGCCCATGTGGATGTAGTTCAAATTTTCGTATATTTCGTCTAATTTCATCAAATTATTGCTCCGGATACGGAAATAGTGCACATTTGTATTTTTCTCAAAAAATATTTACAGTGCGGCGCGCGCGCAGCCGCCGCGGGGTCCGCACTTGTAGTAGTGTTAAGGTTTTCACTGAATTGCAATAATTTACTTTACACTTCTACTACTTGGTGAAGCTGCACGTCCGCGCGTCGGTGGGCGCGGCTCCCACGCGTGGGACCGCACGCTCACCCCCGGGCTCCTCTCGATTCGATAATAATATTGCTTAGTGGTTAGCATAAATATCTTCTCTTGTCTACGTAGCTTTAAATAGTAGGTGCGCGCGCCCGCCCCACGCCCGTCACTTCATTCCGAGTGATGTGTGCTTGTAGTGTCAGTGGTTGGCGGCGAGGTCGCGGGCTCCAATCCCTCACTACACTTCTATATAGGTCAGTTTAAACACCAGTCTAACATCGCATCGTGTTATTGACCGCTTGTGCACGCGGTGGTGGTGGTGGTGGTGGTGACGGTGGCGGTGGCGATGAGGTGCGGGCGCGTCGGTGGTGCTGCTCACGTTGTGCCAAATTATATGTAACGTTGCTGATGATGCGTGCGGCTGCGGCCCGCCCAAGCGCACGCCCACGCGCACGCCCAGCGCCCACGCCCAGCGGCGGGCGGCGTTGCTGCGTCGCAGATTCTATCTACAGTTCACTATTGATCTATTAATAAAGTCTCCTTCTATTTCAAGTTGACACAAGTTGTTTTATTTCTCCACCACACTCGAGTACCACCACTCACTCGAGAGCAGCACCTTTGAACTTGCTCCATGTGATTGGGGCGGTGCACTCGATAGCGAGTGATGCGCCGGCCCGGTGCAACGTGGCGCGCGGTACGCGTCACACACGCGTGCACACACACGCACTCCGCAGTCGGGGTGGACACGCGGAGGTGGACGGGGGAACGTGTCATTGTCTCGCCCCCTGTTCACCTTCGTTTGCGACATGTGATGTAAAACAGTTGCTATGGACATTTCCGGTACGTTGACACTTTGCCATTTCCGCCAATAATCAATACGATTAATTATTAAAATAATTATTTAACACATTAGCACTAGAATTGAACGAAACGCCATTTAATGTTGCTCTTGTAACAGCAAAGTGACAAAAAGATTTCTATTTGTATCAATGTCAAACAGTCGCGTTGTCGCGCGATAATGCGACTGACGGCATGGACACGGCGGACTGGCGCCGAAGGGGGCTCTACTAGGTCGCGGAGACCAGGACCGCGAGCCCTGAGTCTGATGAAGCTGCAATAGTTGTCAATAAAACTTACGGCTTACACTTTATCTTAAAACAAACGAGAGGAACTCACTGTTGCTCCGCTTCCCGCTCTGTGCTGTTATTACTCTGTACTAAACTAACTGTCACCGTACTTCGAGGGTGTTTCCGATGTGGATGCTGAGAATACTCCCGGCCACCCGGCGACGTGCACACGGCATCACATTGCGTTCGTTGCATTAATACTACCACTAAATATTCGCAGAAACAAAAAGAAGTAAACAATTAATACAGAGGGGTGGGCGTGGGGGTGGAAGCAGGGTGTGCTGACGTTCAGCTCACGGATACACAAATATTAAACCTTTAACGTTTTGTTGTTAAGCGGTTAGCGCTGGATTAGACGAACTGTTTCTGTGAAGGTCATGTTACCGGATCCGGCTGGGAGCCGGCAGCCTGCGTGGGGGGGGGGGGAGCAGCAGTAGACCGTGTGGGGGCCAGCAGCACGCCTAGGGGCGTCCGCAGCCGGATTCAAACAAAGCGGCGGCCGGAGACAAAGCATGCGGCGGACTTTGTATTGTCTCCGCCGGTCCCAGTTGATGAGCGGTAGCGGCGGGCGGGCGTAGAGCGGGGGTGCGGTGGTGGTGGAGAGCGGGGCGCAGCCTCCGGTCCGGATCCGGGGCGCTGTAAGTATTCCGCGGAGTTACTTTGCGTTTAATTTGGTTTGCGTTCCGCTCAAGTTGCGCCGAAGCCGGAAGCGGACGCGAGCGCGCCGCCCCAACTTTTATAACACTTCCGGTACGAAACTAAACGAACTAATAGAAGTTTTACTTTGGAGCAACGGCGGTGAGCGATGTTTGTTTGTTTGTTTGTTTGTTTGTTTGTTTGTTTTGTGAAGCACTAAGCCGGCGAGCGGACGGACTAACGAACAAAACCTGTGCATTGCCTGTCATCTGAGCGCCTGTCTCTCTGTGCGCGTGCTCGTGCTCGTGCTCGTGCTCGTGCGCGTGCTCGTGCTCGTGCTCGTGCTCGTGCGCGTGCTCGTGCGCGCGTGCGCGTGCACCTGTCCGCCGCTAGTTTGCGCCGAGCCTCTGCTTACTTTGGGCGCATTTCTTTGTGCACACTTTTCGTAAGATTTTTGTATTTTGCGACCTCAAAATCTCCAAAAAACGAGCGCCAACATTGAAGAGGCTCTCCGCCCCCATTCACCCCTGCCCCCGTGCACCCCCAAGCCCGCCGCACTTCGCCCGATGAGAAAACAATGACAAACTGCACTCCCCCCGTGCCTCCCAACTCCGTTAATCTTAACGTCTTCGCTCTTCTCCCGCGCACCTTTGCGAGACCTTCGTATCCTCACCAGCTCATGTAAACGCACGTGGCCAATTTAACGTCGAAGCCTTCTCTTATCACGACCAACTCTTCCTCCCTTACCAATTCGTTGTCCTGGACCCCAACCCCGCATCGTCATGGAACGGAACTTCAACGAGATCGACGCTTGTTTCTCTTATGCGATTAGGCGACGGGACGAGCGTCACGTTCACCTGATGGTGAGTGACACGCCCGCCCGTAACAACGTGGCGCTAGTTAGGATGGTATGCACTGCATCACTGCAGGTAATTACACTAGTTGCAGCGCCCTTCAAACTGGAACACGGTGGGCTGTGGTGATACTTACCTAGACGGTATCCGGCTACAGAGAGCTGCCCGTGTTCTACCTCTCCTGTACTGCAGGATTGCCTGGAACAGTTCGCCCCCGGCCGCCAACGCCCGAGACACTACCACAAGCAATAGCTACAGCGTCCTTCAAACCGGATCACAGCAATGTCCGCACAGTACTGTGTGTCGCCTGCAATAGGCGCTGCGGTGGTACCTAGACGGTCTCCGGCAACAGAGACACTACCACCAGTGATAGCTACAGCGTCCTTCAAACCGGATCACAGCAATGTCCGCACAGTACTGTGTGTCGGCTGCAATAGGCGCTGCGGTGGTACCTAGACGGTCTCCGGCAACAGAGACACTACCACCAGTGATAGCTATAGGTCCTTCAAACCGGATAACAGCAATGTCCGCACAGTAGTGTGTCGGCTGCAATAGGCGCTGCGGTGGTACCTAGACGTTTATTTACAGCTCGGAACACTTCCGGTCCAGTGTCCTAAAGTCGGCAAGATAAATAAACACTAGATAGCAACTACTCAGCAAGAATCGGGAACTCCCTTCGCCGGCGCAGCGCCACCCCCACTCGGTACGAGTAAAGCGAAGCGGGGCTGCTGCGGCACAGAAAATGCGCAGCAACTCCCGCTGCCCAGCTGCTAATTGCTCGCTAAGTAATCACTAAAAGTGGTTTACTGTTGTGCGAGAGGCTCCGCGCTGCGCCGCACTGCACTGCGCGGGTGCAATCAGCAGCGAGCGCTAATCGATTCCGCCGTGACCGCGACCTAATCAACACTTAATGAACGCGCGTCGCGTATAAGTTGCGCGCGCGCCGCCACCGCCATCACCACCACCACCATCATCGCACAGCATGCACCTCCTGCTCGGTGAGTCCTCTACACACACGCACACACTTATCGCGCTCCTATAAGTTGAATGTCTGTTGTTCACGCCGAGAGACGAGGAGTACACCCCCTCCCTAGCGCATATTCCTTGTTTAACCTTCTCACCCCGCACCACTTTATCGCAGTAAATACACATTAAAGTAATGTTTGCTCGCTTCCGCAGCGCTGCGCTTCATATTCCTGCACTATGTCATCTCGTGCTCGTGTGGGAGCGTCACCAGACAACTTGGCGCTCACGCGGCAGACCCCGCACCGGACTCCGCGGAGTCTAACGGGCTCAAGCGAGACGAGATTCCGGAGCTGCTGAAACAGTTTTTAGAGCAAAGATCATTGGAGAGTTCGGACGGCGAGCGTGTGCAGGAAAATGCAGCAAAACTCAGGATTGAGCCGTACACAGACAATAATATTACAAGAATCAAATGGAAGAAAAGAGATCCCGCGCAGCTGCCGAAAAAGCGTAGGAAGACCATCGCGCCGCTCGCGATCATAGTCACCAACCTTTCGGAGCTCACCAGGCTGCGCGGTCGGGGAGTCGGCGGCAAAAGCAGTGTTGATAGAAAATCTAAATGGAGACATCAGCAAAGAGTAAAGCAACAGCAACGTCAAAGTAATCGCGAGGTCACCAGCAAACCAGGCCAAAGTAATTGGAACACAAACTCGGAACCGGACTCTAGTAATGAATTGGACGTTACTAATAAAAGCGACATTATCAAGCAAAGGGACGATACTAATGAACTGGACCTTATTGATGAAAGGGACATTATAAAGAAAAGGGATGATACTAACGAAATGGACCTTATTAATGAAAGGGGCATTATCAAGGAAAGGGACGATACTAATGAACTGGTTCTTACTAATGAATGGGACGTTATCAACGAAAAGGATGACACTAATGAACTGGACCTCTCTAATGAAAGGAACGTTATCAAGGAAAGAGATGATATTAATGAACTAGAAAGGGTCGTTATCAACGAGACGGACGATAGTAATGAACTGGACCTTACTAATGAAAGGAACGTTACCAAGGAAAGGAACGATACCAACGAACTGATTAGCCCGCAGCAGAAGACTAACGAACTGATTAGCCCGCAGCAGAAGACTAACGAACTGATTAGCCCGCAGCAGAAGACTAACGAACTGATTAGCCCGCAGCAGAAGACTAACGAACTGATTAGCCCGCAGCAGAAGACTGACGAACTGATTAGCCCGCAGCAGAAGACTAACGAACTGATTAGCCCGCAGCAGAAGACTAACGAACTGATTAGCCCGCAGCAGAAGTCTACTTCTTTAAAAAATAATCGAGTGTCTGGTATCGAATTTAGCAGTTCATCTTTACGCGAAGGCAGTATTAATGTAGACACAGCTGCGGAAAAGAGACTTGCGAAGACGGTTGTCATAGAACCCGAAGTTAACTTGGACGCGGTCACTAAGCCCGGCGCGGGGGCACCAGCGCAGCATCCGGAGACAAGGGTCGGCAGTCGTGGGCCTTGTGCCGAGATTAAAGGAGACACCGACTGCACACAACGGCAGAGCACCCGCAACATTTACAACATATCGTTTCTGTTCAATAGGTAATCAGAGCGCAGTCGTCACCTCCGCCACCACCACCGCCACCACCACCGCCACCACTACCACCACCACCACGATGACGACGACGGATGTAAAGACATCGCAATGTAACCTGACGCGGAATTATAATAAAGTTCTTGTCACTGAACGCCTGCTGCTTTTTTTTTCTTCGCGAGGTCCCGCGCCGAGCACCGCGCCGAGCACCGCGCCGAGCACCGCGCCGAGCACCGCGCCGGGCACCGCGTACGAATATGTACTCGTACATATAACAGTATCTGGAGTTCCGCAAGGCTCACACTTGCCTCTTACATTATTCACCGTTTCTTTATTCGATGAAGCGATAGGACGAGTAAGACGCTCACCTCACGGTAAGTGACAAGCTCCTCCATAAGAACGTGGCGCTGGTTAGGATGTTATGCACTGCACTACATTGCACTTCACGCCTGGGACATGCGATGTTGAGTCACGTTACCCCAGTAAGATTACTCCAGGCGGTGCGGTGGTACCCAGACGGTCTGTAGCAGTGCAGACCTAACGTCGCTGGTGTATATACCGAGCAACAAGTTAACTAGGACGAGTTACAACCTGCTTCAGCACCATTCATTATTCACTTCACATAAATTAGATGTTTCACGTGCTCGCTGCATGTCGCATTGCTTTATTATAATTCGGACTCGACCCGAGCACGTGCTGTGTGCACTTATTGCAATAAGTCGACTTACTTCAGCCGTACACAATTATGATCAGCCGTTAGACGTCCACGGCAGGACCTAGGTCCAATCCAAACATTTTCACATCGATCGAGTAGGGATTCAAATGGAGGGATTTGAGTCATTTTCCACCACGCTGGCCCAATGCGGGTTGGTGGGAATCCGAGCTTCGTTCATTGATTAGCAGGATGCATCACGAGCTGGTAATGTCGGCTTGGGGCCCGTGAGCTGTTGTGCGGAACCCCTTATACCGTGCGAAATATAACGAATTGTAATGAAGTACATTAATTTATAAAAATAAATTAATGATTTTATACAAAAAAATATTAGATGATAAGAGCGCTTAAATGAATAAAATCATATGCCCGATAAAATTATTAAAATTTATTAAGTTGAAAATATAACTTGGCGAAAGTTAAAGAGTAAAATAGATTTGTCTCTAGAATATAAAACTAGACTAAAATATTTAATAATATTTTAAACAAACTTGATTCTATGACTAAAATACGAAAACAAATTTGAAAAAGATTCATTACATGAACAGTGCCAATAGTTGGGTGTTCGCGAACCGCCCTCAGCACCTAATAAGGAAGTGTTCGTGTATCGACCGGCTGCGCGGGCGGTGCAGACGCATACTCGTGCTCCTACGCACACATGGGCTCCCAAAACACTTGCTTCGTTCAAATTGATTGAAATTATATGTTACTGACCTCCAGTAGATACTGACAGGAAGTACAAGGATGGTGTACTGTATAGTATACGGATTGAAATACTAATAAATATAAAAATATAAATATGATTGTATGGTGAGAAATGATCAAAGTATAAGTGTGAAAGTCTCCAGTGATGAGTTGAGATGAGTTGTAAAGGATATGTCGGTTCGAGTCCTGGAAAAATATGAAAATGCAAATAATAATAGATTATGATAAGGTAAGAGTGTGAAGGTTTTTTTAAAAAACAAATTTACAAAGTATACGCGTTCGACACCGTGTCGGACGGTGCATGGACAACTTAACATACAACATCCAGTTGGTAGAGAAAGTGGGATACCAGCCGGATGTAGTTGGTGGTTATTTAATAAAGTACTTGATCATACTCCGGTTCGGGAAGAGCGTTAGGTGGCACTTCGGTGATATCGAAATACTCAGAACCATGTCTTAGGACTTCCGCTCCACGATGCATGGGTGCTCGGCGCGGTCGTGGCTCGCCGCTGTGACACGTCGTGTTGAATAACATTTGTTGGTTCCGAAGTCGACTCGAACTGTGTCGATGCAGTATGAGGTAGCGGAAGCGGATGCGAGCTACTGCCTCGATGCTTATCAAATATTGATATTCCGTTTTGTCGCAGCGTAACGTTTGCACCGTTGCTGAACTGATGCGTCTTACGGATTCAAGGACTTATGCAAGATATTGGTGTCTGCTGCGATTTCATGTACGCCCTTCATGATGAAGTGCACCGATGATAGTCGATTGCATGTCTGTTGCAGTTCAGTGATACGACGTCTTCGTCGATCACCAGGCTAAATGTCACTTTTGAAGGTTGCGCCTCGCGTTATGGTGTGACACTCTATCTTATTAGATAGTACCAATTCGGGTCCCTTGATGACGGGGCTGCAGACTGTCTGCCTTCCCTATTTTATGAATTTTGCAGATGAAGGCCTCAACAGCTCCCCATGTTGTAAGATATGGTGGCGAGTTGTCGGTGGGCGAGACGAACTTGATCAAAACACCATTTTACTCAACGACAAAGACTCCACGCCTGATGGCTCATAATTAAATTGATATTTGTTGGCTACAACCACTGCAGCGGTTGGCGGAGATATGCGTTTACTTCATGTATGGTGATTGGTGGTGGGAGTGCGATCTCTCAAGGCTGCGATGTAATCGCTTTGCCATCCTATGAGGTGAGCTGTGAGCTCCCCAACGCACTCCGCGGATTGCGATCCGTGCTGACTACGTAGTTGGTGGTGATGGCAATTCCAACACCTTACAATGCGTCTGCAAGTGCGCCTGGCTGGTGAAGGTGGTGGCTCGTACAAGGACTAATCTCTGGGTCAGAGTACCCTTTATATCTATTATAAGTCCTGGAATGTGCGCTGATCACACACTGTGTATCTGGATACGGTTGTATCTCGTGAGGTGCCTACTCACGTTGCCATGCGCAGTTTGATCACAGTTTGTGCTCACGCACCAACAATGAGCCGAGTGCACTTCTACTGGTTCGCCAGTAAACCTTGCTGTGGACTGCGCTCCGAGGACAATTAAACTCTCCCTGTGGTGGGGGGTGGAGGCGCAGTATTTGGTTGGTGCTCACCGCATACGGCGGGGTCCGTTTACTGCAGCTGTATGCCATCCCCGCATTTTTTAATTTTTTAAATGTGAGGATGCGAACTTTAACGCTTGTGTCGTCGTTGCGTCAGGAGTTAATAACTATTGTAACCCGTAACAAGGGGTGTGCACCCTTTACAAGCGCGAAGGGATGATAAATAATAAAATAAACCACGAACAGCATCAGGCTATCTTAACAAATATTCATCCCCCTATACTCGTATAAACCTAAAACAACTAAATATTAATTACTATAAACACACTCTAGAACAAGCTCCTAATTAGGACGATCACTAATGATTATAATTAATTAATGACCAAAACTTAAACATTAATAATACTAAAGAGAATAGTATGCAGCATCCTGGTCGCGTCGAATAAGATTATATGAGATACTAATTATTGTTTAAGGGTTTATTTATAATACAATTTATTTAAAGGGGGGAGAGGGTTACAGTATGGAAAGTAATTTTGCAAACCGGAATGCGGTTAAACGTGGTGGTGGTAAACGATGTGATGCCAGGTCCTTATTATTCTTAAGTTATTTTATGCTTGTGGTGCTTGTAGACCTGGCCTGCTGCAGACTGTTCCGCTCGCACAGTTGTACGTCGCCTGTCTGTGGCACGCTTGTTGACTGTGTGAACAGTGTTGGCCAGTCTGTAGAGGACAGTCCTCCAGAACAACCAGTCCGTACTCCAAAGCATTAGATCAAAGTGCAGGAGTCTGTTGGCGACGGGGATCGGGATGTGATACAGTAGGTGAGTAAAATAACAAACGCACGCTTCATTAACGAATGTATTGCGAGCGGAAGTCGACTACTTCAGCACGAGAGTAACGTTCGGCGTGATGCTGCTCAGAGGCGCGCGCGGATCCAGGAGTTGTAGAAGGTTACCCGGGCGTAGGCGGAGGGCTGGCCCGCCTCGCAGCCGCGCCCTGACCCGAACGAGGTCACACCGATCTGAGGAGAAGAAGGTGACGGGGAAAGTGCACTCGTTCACGTCGCACTCAAACGTGCCTGGTTTGTTGATGTCTCTGTGTCCAGCCCGACGCAGCCGACAACTCTTTGGAGGCAAAGAGATTGACTTTTGTGCTGTTGCGAGTGTTCGTTATGACGTCACAGCGTAGCGTCAAAATGGCGGACGGTTTTGTGCGTCGGCGAATGTAATAAATAAGAATGTAGGTAGGTGGTAATGATCGTGGAGAGACCGACCAGCACGTCGCCGCCTGCGCCGGCGCCGCGGACGGCCAGCGGGCCGCCGGAGTCGCTGCGGCAGGTGCCGCGCCCGCCCGCGCCGCTCGTGCAGATGTTGGAGTCCACCACGTTCCCGAAAGTGCGCCTGCACTCCGCGTTGGTGATCACCGTCAGCGTCACGTGGCTCAGGAACTGGTTGTTGGTGATGCTGCTCGCTGCACCAAACGAACACACTGAATGTTTCAACCGGGATTGTTTTCAATCCGCACCTTCCTCACTGAATATGCCAAGTAGCCCGACGCACGACGCGAAGCGCCAGGTGGCCCCAGGTGCATGATGTGGGTTCATCGTCAGGTGATCCCATCTCCCCGTCTCCACACCAACACACCGCACTCAATATTTTGTGACATCATTCATCTCCGATAATTTCACTAACTGCAGCGTTCTTCAAACCTGAACTGTAACGTTACCACATTACGTCGTGGTGGTGCAGATTGACGTTCCTGTTACCACCGGCGCAGGAATCAACCTGACCGGAGGTACGGAGATGCGACAGAATGTAATAAGGAAATGATAAATCGGAGCCGCGTACTCTTCAAACGCCCCGCGGCCGCTGGTGCGGTGCCGTGCTGGAGTATGCTGGACGGAGAGCACTTACAGTCGGAGGTGAGGCCGTAGCCGGCGGCGCGCGCCTGCGCACCCGCGAAGTTGTTGTTCAGCAGCGCGCCAGAGGGCAGCGCGATCGCGCGGATGAAGTCTGCGGGAGAGAGAGAGAGAGAAAGGTCAGCGCGGTGCGGCCACAGCATCTGGGCGGACGGGCAGTAACCACCGGAACATAAAACTTATTTTGGATTCCAAAAAAACTCTTGCTCTTTCATATTTGGTGTCAAAAGATTAACTCTTTTCTTTTCTGCTGGCACATACTCTGAACTCCTGTTAATTTTTGAAAAAGCTCCAGGCCCACCGGCTCCGGAGACTTCAGCTATACACCTCGACGGAGGGCCAGCGCAGACCGGCTCAGTCAGGTGACATTACAAAGGAACAGTATAACGGCGACGTGCTCACTCGTGAATGTGACGTGCGGGATCCGGATGATGGCGATGTCGTTCACGAGCATGAGGGGGTTGTAGTTAGCGTGCACTTCCATGTCCTTAGTGTGGATCCTGTTGCCACCGTGGAAGAGCCGGATGGAGCCGAGCACCACGGTGAGGGCGACCGCGTGATGCCGGCCGTCGGTCAAGCAGTGCGCCGCCGTCACCAGCCGCGTATTGGTCACCAGCGACGAGCCGCACACCGACGTGTGCCCGCTCACCAGCTGGATGAGTAGCCCACCCTGCACACCACACACGGCTCGGTCACATCACCGCCAGCAGCTAGCCTCTCGGAGTGGCGCACGGGAGATCGCAGTGGTGTGAGTCTAAACTATTCTCAACTCCTAGGAGCCGCTGCAAACCTCCCCTTAAGAAATGCAACGGCTCCCGTCTGCAGGCCGGCTCCGTGCGCTGCAAACCCTGACACGTGATGCATTTACCAAAAACCAAATGAGATATTTCTTGTTAAGTTCAGTTTGAATCGCAATCGCATGGAGTCGGTGTGACCGTCTCTCTGTCTTGGACCAGTGAGCGCTGGTTGTGGTCTATATGTTAATATTCTGCGTCTGCTGCTGGATATCGAGCGGCTCCGTGTTGACCCTGCCCCAGCACGTAAAGTCGTGTGTCCTGCGTCAGGCGTGCGTTCGTCCTAGCTAATAAATACATAAATGAATCATTTTGCGGTGGAGGTGGGAAGGTCTGTTTCCGGCGCGTGCTGGGAACATATCACCAGGTTCATGTTTGTATACAGAGGAGCGCGGAGGGCCTTGATGCGTTGTGCACCCCTGCCCGAGTTTGTACACCTCCGTGTTCCTGTCTGCAGGGTCGCTGGCCAAATTCCCATAACCCGTCTGATCTGCAGCTCCCCGCCGAGACGACCTCGCACCGGGCAGCGTGCTGCACCAGCATAAATGTGTAGTTGTCAACCGGTTCCAAGATCCGGATGGCACCCAGTGCATCATCATTTACCATGTAGACGTAGTCCCCGAGCGCGGCAGGCGAACCGCCCGCGATCCTGGCGCCGTCGAAGTCGGCCGCCAGCTCCGCGCGCCTGATGCGCTCGGCGCGCGCGATGCCTTCGCTCTCGTGGTAGTACAGCTGGATCGGCTCCCCCACCGCCGCACTCTCCACCGCCACCGCTGCTAGGGCAGCCGCCACGGTAATTACCACCAGGAGCTGCTTCATGTCGACAGGTTGCCGCGGTTAATGCCGTCCATCCGCCGGACCCGCAATTTATTGTTTCCTCGTTATCTTATCTGTTCTATCGCCGGTGACGCGGAGGCGACCAGACCAGCACCGGCGTCGCCTTGTCCGGCCAGGCCCCGGCCCGCCCCGGCCGTGCGCCGCGTGCGTGTGCGCCTCTGCCTGTGGCGGGTAGTTTTTTTGGTGTTGGGGCGAGATCATCGAGAGAGATCCTGTTTCTGACGTGTTCTCAGGGTTACGTGAGATTTTTACTCACTAAAACTCTCCTCGATGATCTCCTCTAGTGCGGTCGGCGGTTGGTGGCAGTCGAGCCCTCATCCTCGAGTTTTGTGAAACCCGTACACCGTTTTGATCGGCTTCCGCTGCCGGCAGGACATACCTTGCACCTGTTCTTGCTGGGCCGCAGGTGCGGGCCGCGATTACAGTATTGTACAAACGCCTGGTGTTACGGGAAATTGGAAATTACGTGAGATTAATTGATAAGAGGTGGACAATGATTGATAACGGCGGGGTTGGAGGGGTTGGCGGGGCGGGGTGCGCCGGAGTGCGCGCGACGAATAAACAAAATGATTTTTATCAATTTTATCAAAAATAATTATCAACATAACTTTAATATACAATTGTTTATTGCATTCTGCGCCGGATGAGCTGCAGTCACTCGAACTGAGGTGCACGCCGGCCCATGCACTTGCGCGACGGCGGCGGTGGTGGCGGTGGTGGTGGCGGCAAGAGCAGGGAGCGAGGGCGCGCTGATTACAGCAGAGACCTGATCCAGCCGGCGAAGGAGGTGACGCGCGCGAAGCCGGCGGGCAGCCCCGCCTGGCAGCCGCGCGACGAGCCGAACGACGTCACGCCGATCTGGACAACGAGATCCGTCAGACACTGAGCGGGCAGGGCAGGGCAGCGGCCTGTCCGCACTCCTCTCGCGGAGACGAGCGGACGGCGGGCGCCCGGCAGAGGCCGAGGATCAACAGAATTAAAGCTACACCGCGGCGCGGTTCCTGGTGCCGCACTAGCGCAGCGCGGGCGGCGCGACGGCGCGGCTCTGTGATGATGTAAAGGAAATAAACAAGAAGGTGTATACGCTGACCAGCACTCGCTGCCCGCCGGGCTGGGTGACGGTGAGCGGTCCGCCGGAGTCGCCGCTGCACGTGCTGACGCCGCCGGCGCCGCTGGTGCACAGCGTGGAGGCGACCACCGTGCTGGTGCCGTACGTGCGCTGGCACACTGCGTTCGTGATCACCTGCAGCGTCGCGTGGCTCAACACCTGCCCGTTGCCGATGCCCACCGCTGCGGACGCGACGTCACTGAGCTCGGTTTTTTTTATTCAATTAAGCTAATTAAGCCCTAGTTAGGATGTGTACACAGCAATACGTTGCGCTCGTCTCCCGTCGTAAGGTGTCGAGCCGCGTTACCCCAGTAAGCGGCAGTTCGCGAGCTGCCCAGGTGGTCTCCGGTAAGAAAGACCTACCAGCAGCGATCTGGTATCATAGGATTGATCTAATCGGATCCGGGGGCAGCAGATACGACGCGCCGCTTTATCGCCGCTATCAGCGCCGCCCCATATTCCGCCTGACGCACGCGCAGTTATCCAGCTCGGCATTATCTAATCAGCTGATCGCGGAGTCAGCGGTTCCACGAGGCACCACGCGGCACCACGAGGCACCACCAGCGTGCGGCAAGTTTACAACAAGGCGTCAGCTTGCGAGCAGCTCCGCCCCCACCCTCACCCGCACCAGCACCCGCACAGCGCCGGGCGCCTGCGCGTTAGGGAGTCCTCAGAGACATCACTTCCGTGTGATTGAGTAAACATGCGATGGCTACACTTTGAATCGCGTGCCGGTGCTGCTGCTGCGTCAGCCGTTAACGGTAGATCCGTATTAATGGTTTGTCGGCGGATGCGGAGGCGAACGGGGGCGCGATGTATGAGGAGGAGGATAAGGAGGAGGAGTGGTGCGAGGTGCGCGGGGGCATGCGCTCGGGTACTGACAGTCGCTGGTCTTCCCGAAGCCGGCCGCCTGCGCCGCGCTGCCCACGAACAGCTCGCCCAGCAGTGCGCCGCTGGGCAGCGCCACCGGCGCCACCTCGCCTGCGAACAAACGCCGCGCTGAACAAGCAAACCAATGGACAGCCATGTATCTGGTATTAAAACCGGATCTGACCTGACTG
This sequence comes from Ornithoptera priamus, assembly GCA_029034505.1. Classification (NCBI taxonomy): domain Eukaryota; kingdom Metazoa; phylum Arthropoda; class Insecta; order Lepidoptera; family Papilionidae; genus Ornithoptera; species Ornithoptera priamus. Next base: position 3,134 of record JARDWD010000248.1, on the reverse strand, counting down.
GCAGTAACATTTTTTAAATCCTGGTGCAGTGTGACCTCCGCTGATTCAAATACCAGCGACAGTCGCCTTCTTTTTATTTGTTTTCTTTTTTTAAATAAAGTAAGCGCGCAGTTGAACGAAGCTGCGGCCCCGGTGGAGCGTGACCTGACCTGACCTAACCTCCGCTACACTGTTGGGGGAGAATGTTAGTGGAGAGCGACACACGCGACTCACTGTTCAGCTCGACTCTGGAGATGGCGATGACGGCCACGTCGTTGTGCAGCGTGGCGGGCCGGTAATTCGGATGCACCTTCACGTCGTTAGTGAGAATTCTCGCGCCGCCTGTGAACAGCCGCGTGGAGCCGAGTACCACGGTGAACTGGCGCGCCTGGTTACGGCCGTCCCACCAGCAGTGCCCTGCGGTCACCAGCCGCGTGGCGCTCACCAGCGAGGAGCCGCACACCGAGCGCCCGCCCGACGTCAGCTCGATCACCAGCCCACCCTGTGATACGCCGCACTTGTAAAGTCACCTTCAACTTCGCTCTTATTAATTACCTCTGGTCCTCGCAGCTGAACCACTCCGAGAACCGTTCATCAGGTCTGGCTCAATGAAATGTGTCGGAGGTTTGTTTCCTATTGTCTAAGAGATGACGCCGACCCATCCGCGCCACGCTCACTGCGCAGGTAGTAAGGTGGGGCCAGTCATCATCCTGCAGCAACAATACTACCATGTCAAGTTGTTGGCCTCACGACACGATTACCAAGCCGGAGCATCCAGATCTAATCAGTAATTTCAGTTTGTCTAACGTGAACGAGGCAATACGACGGTGATGGTGAGGGTGACGGTGACCATTCCGCCGCAGCGAAACGTTACACCCGGTTACTGCTCACCAGGTGCGGGTAAGCGCCGAGCGATGCCGGCGACCCGCCTACGATCCTGTGCCCGTCGAAGTCCAGGGCCAGCTCCGCGCGCCGTATGCGTTCGGCCAGCGCGATCCCCGCGTTCTCGTGGTAGTGCAGGAGGATGTCCTCGGCGGCCGCGGCCAGCACCACCAGGCTGGTGAGGGCGAGCAGGGCGAGCATGGCGTGCGGGGCGTGCATGTTTGGCGTGCCTGAGCCGGCGTGTGCTGGCCGCGCGCCTGTCGCCGCCTATATCCTCGCGAGCAATCTAATCGCGTCGCGCGGGTGTCGCAACCCCTGGCGCCACGCGCGTTGGGCAATTGCCCTGGTATCGGATTACGCGCTGCGGCTAATTAGATCTGCCCTTTGGTGGTCAGAACTGGGTCAATGATAAACCCGACGAGGGTCGCGCGCAGTTGGCCTGCTACGCGGAGACGATCCGGTTTTATCTTTACTGGCGGCATACGCAGTCTGACCTCGGGAGGGACGAAAAAACCCCCCCTTTCCACCTCCATAGGGGCACGCCGGAACATGCAGCGCGCTACCTTTTCGGTTTTTTGCAGTCGTGCGGGCAACGAATTCTCCCGAATCCGTCACCCAGCGGCTAAGAGAGAGAAAGCTCTCCCGGCTCCCTGCGGCGGATTCGATGTTGGGCCCGCCGCCACCCGTTATACGGCCGCGGAGAGTAGGGAGAGCGGCGCATCGCAATACCGACACGCCTCTTCCCCCGCGGCCCTACTGCCGCCGCATCAACGGTGCGACACCGCTGAGTTGCGGAGGGTACTCTTTTAGCGATTCCATCTTGGCTGCAAAGGGCAGCGTAAAGCTGCCTGCAGCCCACCGGCCGCATTCATGGTAAGCTCGCGGCTTAAAATCGGTGCTCTAACCTGGAGCGGCCGCTTCGGGCCGGCCCTACTCCCCGGACCGGCCGGGTAGGTACGTCGTCACTTCACCATGGGCGACCCAGCTACGGCTACTAAGCCTCTCCGCCACGACAAGGTGGGAATCTGTGGGGGGAAACGCCCGGGGGACAACCACTTAATGATGAATTTTATTTCAATTCCCAATTTATAAATACATAAAAAAATAAGTAAAGGATACATTTTGTTTCTCGCTTCGGGCACTGGGTCCGCCGGGAGTACTCAGTCCGGTCGTCAGTGCTGTCACGGTGCCACTCCAGCGGTTGTGGATGTGGAAACTTGTGCATGCAAACGGTTGTGCATACTTATATATTGCATATATTTACAGATGCACCGGAAGCGGCATACGGCGCCTTCGTTCGCGTGCGGACGGCTGACGCTGGTGGTTGGCGACGTGTGACGTGGTGGTCACGAATAAGTTGCTCTGATCAAAAAGTAAAGTAGCCCCGTGGAGGACCGCGACCACACCGCGCGTGGCACCACGCGGCGCATGCTCGGAGCCAGGCCTTGCGAGAAGGTGCGTGATGTATCGCACCTCCATGCCGCGAGGCGGTGGTGTCCTGGTGCGCTCCGACTGTTGGTTTAGGTTTTCCACGTATTCAATCCTATTTCCGCCGCCGAACAGTACCATGCAAACGTTACTGTGTTTAGGATTGAAGGGAATGTTAGCTAGTAACATTTTTGTGGTAACGAGGCCTAACATCCTGTCCCAAGCCGACAAGTGTAATGTGGTGCAGTGTATATCATACTAACCAGCGCCATGTTGTTATAGGCGAACGTATTACTTACCAAAACAATAAACAAATAGACTATTTCTGGCATTAAATAGTAAACGGTGTCCAAACATCGTCGTGATTGCATTTGAAGGATGCTGTAGCTATTTAAATTAGCGCAATGCAGCGCTCTAATAATGATCGTTTGTAATGCACATGTCATTGCACATTTCCTCATGCGATTAAAGAGCAACTGCGCCATGTGGAGTACTCGCGTGCAGCTCCATGCAGTGTTCCACTTATAACTACGATTACACGGACATTACGCGATATACAGCAGCACAGGCAACACATGGAGGTATCATTAGGCAGTGAGCACGATAATGCTGCTCCTAGCGAGTGGGCCCGCATGGAACTTCTGAGTGTGGTGAACTATCTCGGTGTCATGTCGAATTATCTGCGCGTCCCCAACCTCCACCATCATCATAGACACCAGTCGTCGTGCAACAGCCGCTGCCGCACGAGACACGCAACATACAGAGCACGCAACATACAGTGCGCAGCGCGCGGTGCGCAGTGCGCCCGCGGCCCCGCCCCTCGCCCCGTGGGCGGCGAAACCTTC